>SZWC01019201.1:13848-42910 GCA_023375785.1 Penium margaritaceum | reverse complement strand
GTGGATTTGTCTCCATGGCCGAATCTGTCATGCGCATCAAGTGTGCAAACGGTGGCGTCGTCCAAGCCATGGGCGAAGGGGACAAGGTGATCACGTTCAACGTGAATGGTACGGAGAAGGCAGTCAACCTTCAAAAGGTGGTGTACATGCCCTCCTTCGCAGCCAACTTACTGTCCGTGTCACAGATCACCGACAACAACATGACAGTGGTGTTCACCAACAAGGAAGCGGTGGCCCTCAAAAACGAGGACATCCAGATTTTGTACACCAAAGACGACCTCATGCTTCAAGTTCCATGAGTCGACGGCCTCTACGTGCTTCAAACCAAAGTCACCAAGGCGTCAGATGAGGGACTCGCATGTGCCACCAAGACAGTGGCACCAGAGCCGAAGGATGCACCACTGGCGACCGCTGCGGCCGCCACATCAACCAAGGACACTGATGCTGAGCTGTGGCACCGACGATTTGGCCACGTGGCCAACAGCACGCTGCAAAAGATGCAAGAGCAAGAGGTAGTCCGCGGAATGGAAGGGTGCACCATGAAGCATGGCGAAGGGTGTACATTGTGTGAACCATGCCTCCAAGCGAAGGCAAAGAAGAAGCCGTTTGGGAGAGGAGGTCAACGAGCGGAGCACGTCTTGGAACTGATACACAGTGACGTGTGTGGACCCTTCTGCACATCGTCTAACGGAGGAAGCAAGTACTTCCTGACCTTCATTGACGACCACAGCTGCAAGTTGTGGATCTACTTCCTCAAAACAAAGGGAGAGGTCAAGGAGAAGCTCCTCGAGCTCGTCGCCATGGTGGAGCGGCAAACGTCCAAGAAGGTGAAGGTGCTCCGAAGTGACAACAGGGGTGAGTACGAGGCATGCAAGCCTTGGCTCAAGCATCATGGCATCCGCCACGAGCAAACCACCCCTTACAACCCCCAAAGCAACGGCGTTGCCGAGAGGATGAACCAGACCCTACTCGGCATGGTGCGAAGCATGCTCTTCGACGCCAAGCTCCCACCTCGCTTTTGGGCTCAAGCAGCAACAACGGCTTGCTACCTCTTGAACCTCACACCAGCGACCGCCTTGCGGAAGCGTGGAAAGGAGTAGGACAAGCAGCTGAAGACCCCACAGGAAGCATGGTCGGGAAAGAAACCCAACGCATCTCATCTGAAGGTGTTCGGGTCAACTGCATAGGTGAAAATCCAGTTGGGAGAAGGTGGAGGCAAGCTCGACGCACGCTCCAAGAAGTGCATCATGGTTGGGTACGACACGTCACACAAAGCCTATCGGCTTTGGGACCAGGCAGCAGGCAAGCTCGTGAGGAGCCGCGACGTCGTGTTTGACGAACGCACCCTTGGAAAGGGAGAGCTGCTGGACCCGACCCTCACTCCCAAAGCGGGAGAGTGGATAGTGTTGCTTGAGTGCGGAGACCAAGCACCCGACAACTGGCTCGCCTTGCCAGCAGGTGGTGGGAATGGGAGAGTGGCTGCGGAGGATGATGCAGCATCTGACATGGACGCGGATACCGAGACGTCCGAGGCTTCCGAGTCTGACTTGGAGTCTGACGACTCTTCTGACGACGACGCCGACGACAAACCACCACCTGTGGAAGCACCAGTACCAAAGCAAGAAGCGGCACCACTACCCCGACGCAGTTTGCGACCAAAGAGAGCACCTTTGCGGTATGAGGATGATTGGACCAGCCTTAGCTGGTCGTGCATGGCTCAGGGAGAGCCATCCACAGTGGCGGAGGCCATGAATGGCCCAGATGCGGCCAAGTGGAAGGAGGCACTGGATAGCGAGCTCGCATCCATTGCCAAGAACGGCACGTGGGTGCTGGTGGATAGACCTGACAAGGCCCACGTGGTGGGATCCAAGTGGGTCCTCCGAGTGAAGAAGAAGCAAGACGGCAACATCGACAAGTTCAAGGCAAGGGTAGTGGCTAAGGGGTTCTCTCAACGCCCGGGCTCCGAGTACGATGAGACGTTCGTGCCCGTTGTGACCTTTGCCTCCATCCGCTCTCTCCTTGGCATTGCTGCCGCAAAGAACTTGGAGATACACCAGATGGACGTCAGGACAGCTTTCCTTTATGGGAAGCTTGACAAGGAAGTGCTGATGGAGGTGCCCGAAGGAGTCGAAGCTCCCAAAGGCAAGGTGTGCAAGTTGGTGAAAGTGCTCTACGAGCTGAAACAGGCCCCAAGGATGTGGTACAAAGAGATGGACGGTTTCATGACCGGCCTCTCCTTCGCGCATTGCCAGAATGACCCGAGCATGTACGTGCGCGATGATGGGAGAGGGCTGATGCTGGTTGCGCTGTACGTGGATGATCTGATCATCTGCTTGTCTTCGGTCGACCTGCTGAATGGGCTGAAGTCTGACCTCAGCAAAAGGTTCAAGATGAAGGACATGGGTCCTCTCGAGTACTACCTCGGGATTGCCATCCATCGCAACCGAGCAACAGGCACCATCAAACTCAACCAAACCAAATACATTGGTGAGGTGCTAAAGCGCTACCACATGGAAGACAGCAAACCTGTCAGCACCCCAATGACGACCGACACAAAGCTGAAGGCCTCCATGTCTCCAAGCAACAAAGCAGAACAAAGGGAGATGCAAGAAATCCCCTACCAGTCCGCCGTGGGTAGCATCATGTACGCCATGGTAGGGACTCGTCCGGACATCTGCTATGCTGTGGGACAAGTGAGCAGATTCGTAGCCAACCCTGGGCCACAACATTGGCAGGCAGTCAAGCGCATCTTGCGCTACCTGCAGAAGACACGTCACATGGGCCTCGTCCTTGGAGGCCAAGAAGGAACNGTTGACAACATGAGCGCCATCTCGATGGCTAAAGATGAGATCATATCCCAGCGAACGAAGCACATCGACATACGTTACCACTACTCACGTGACCTGGTCATGGAGAACGTGGTGGAATTACAACACTGCGGAACAAAGAGCATGCTTGCTGACTGCATGACCAAGCCGTTGGACAGCGACTTGCATTATGCAGGCATTCGTGGATTCGGCATGAGGAGTGCGGCAGAGGAAGGGTGAGCTCCAAGGCATTGATGGAGCCAAGCAAGGGATAGATGGATAGAGGTGCAAGGGAGAGATTTGTTGAAATAGTATGCACCTTGTCCACTGCCTAGCTGGCTAGCTACACATACAAACAAGGCATGCACTGCTCTATGGAGTATGTCCCCTTGGTCTGTTCTGAGATGGGCCAGGAATGCACTGCCCATAATGGGTATGTCCCCTGTGCCTCATCATAAGAACCATACCTTTTTGGCTTGGTTGATTAGGCACGGGAGTCTCAAACCAGAGGTCGCGGGTTCAAACCCCGCGATGGCCGCAATTTTCTTTGTGGCCAAAACTGGGACAGGAAGCTTCTAGGAAGCTTACTAGAGCCTGCCTTGAGGATGACACTTGGCGGTCTAAGGACACGCCAAGTAGGAATGTAGGTTGAGGTTGGCTCCAGTGGAGCCACTACAAACAGAAGCTTTAGCAAAGCTTTGCAAGTATAAAAGCATGTACCTTGCATGCATCCATTTACAGTTCTTGCCTTTGAGACTCCTCACAGAGTGTCCAACCAAAGCTAGACACTAAAGACCAACATGCGGACTTCATGAGGTTGCAAATCAAACGAACCTTAAATTTGGATCCCTCGTTCGAGGGTGATATGTTATCTTGGTTGTAATACCAATAGCGGTTGGCGGCCTCCCATGTCGGGACCCGTTTTCTAGACCGTTGCTATCCGGCGCATTGATAGAAGGTCCACTAGCTCGTAAACACTGTGCTCTCAGATGGCACAAAACTCATCCTCACGGGTAGCACGTCAAGCATCAGCATCCTATGATGAAAGAGCTTCCCGTAGTGTGCCCGGGTCAGGCGTCATAGAGGGAGAGCTCTGTGTGGCAAGAGCACACGCCTCAGTGCTAGGTCTGACAACAAGATCAGTTGTTGTATCACAAGCGATATGAAACTCGCGAGTAACGAGATCTTACCCTACGGGGCACGTTGGATGTACCTTTGTGTTCTCAGTGTGGACACTCAGGCCTAGGGCCTTTGTGTCGGGATCACCACTCGCGATGCTGCGAGTGGAACGCCTGGGTGCGGGACCTGACACTTGCTGGATTCCGGAGTCCAATGGTCAAAGATGACCGCCAGGCTCACGGGAGTAACCTGGGCTTGAGGGGCACAACTAAGGCTGAGGAACAGGCACGCCCATAGCTGGTGAGGGTTGAGCCAAAGGAGTTGGTGATGCCATGCGAGGAGATGCGTGTGTGGGAGACACAAGACAGGGTGTGACAGTAGGAGCAGGTGGGGTAGGGCCGCGCATAGAGGCAGGAGTACAGGCGGACACAGGTACGGTCATAGGAGTACGTACAAGTACAGGATCATGGGTACCTGTGGGGTGCGAGGGAAAAGGGATACAAGCCGGCTGTACTGGAGAGGTCTCTGGGCCGACAGGAATGATCGTTGGGTCATCAAGAGCCGGAGAACGAGAAGTGGAGGGAGCTCGAACGGACACATCAGCCTGGTGAGATGTGCTCGCAGGCAAAGAATCCCCCATCTGTCGAGAAACCTCAAAGGTAGCAACATGCGTGACGGACAGCGAAGTGATCGATGTCAGATCACGGTACGTAAGGGACTCAAAGAAGAGCGCGTTGCGCGACTCAACAATGCAACGACGAGCAGGATTCCAAAATTGCCTAGTTCGACCATAGGGAGATGCGTACGAAGGCACACAAGCGACCCCGTGGTGGGACCTTGGACCCCTACTGATCCTCGGTGTACCACACAAAAGCCAAGGATCCCCAAACACGAGCGAGGCATAGGTCAGCACGGTTGCCAAATCAGAGCTCATACGGTGTGACGTGGTCCGGAAGGAGACCGTGCGAGAGGCGGTTTCCAGACCCAAGTCATGTAGCTGAATCCTTCAAAGGCAAAGGACTCCGGGAGACCGTAGTGAGACCGTATAGCACAAACCGCATCCTCCATGGTGTGGTTCCAATGCTCAAAAACACCATTCTCCTCAGGAGTAGTAGGAGCGGAGACCTGGTGAAAAATCCTGTGCTCTACGAAGAAGCTGTCCATCTCGCCAAGAACTCGTCGTCGCGTTCCGAGCGGAAGGTATGCAACGTGTGGCGGGACTGATACTTAACCATCACTAGCCCGAGGCAAACGGCTGAGCGGCGTCACTATTTTGGCGTAGGCTGTAGACCCACCGCATCCGGGTGAAGTCATTAGTCAGGGTTAGGACGTATCGACCCTGATTGGACACAGACTCAACACGAAGAGGACCAAGAAGGTCCGAATGGACTAACTCAAGAGGGCGAAGTGTGCGAGAATGGGAGTCGGGATAGGTGCAACGGTGCATCTTACCCTGAGCGCAGAACAGAAAGTCGGTCTTCGGCGGATTCTTGAAAGAAGCCGCGTCAAGACAGAGGGCGAGCTGTGTCCGAATGAGCTTCGACACATTGTCGGAGCCTACATGACATAGAAGGCGATGAAGCAATTGCTAGTTTTTAGGAGATAGAGCGCCGGTGACAGAACACGAGCTGAAGGGGAGGGTGAGCACGGAGGAGAAGTCCGAGAAACACGATACAAGTCATCCACAACAGAGGCACGAAGAATAACGCTACAAGTGTCAATAGCAGTCACAGTCGCAGAGTCTGCAGTGTGCTCCACAGAGAGTCCTATCAGTGCACATCCATGTACAGAAATCAAACCGAGCTCAAGGTTTGGCACAAATAGTACCTCAAAAAGATACAGGGGGCCAGATGGACCATCAAAACACACGACCGCAACACCCTAGACCGGCCAGGACTGACCAGAGCCTATGGAAACGGAACAAACAGATGCAACAGGTCACGTGATGAGTGGCACCGGAATCAATGATTCAAGTCCCACCGGAATCACGAGTGGAGGACTTCACTGTACAACAAGCAATGGAACACTCAGCCTCAGACGGATAAAGGTGGGCAGGTGGGAAGGAACGACAAAGGACACAAAGGTGAGAATCATGAATTCAATCGGTATAGTGAGGCCCATCGGCATCACATGTTGGCTGTGCCCTCCCACACGAGTCATCTTATGCCATAAGAATTGACAGACAAAAAGTCGGTGAACCACCCGGCTATGACAACACACTCGCACCTCCCTAAAAGTGAAGCGCTAATAGGTGTCACAGCTCGGCAATGATACGGTCACGTGGGTGAGGGTCGCCGCTGATCGCCGGTGGTGAAGTGGGAATTGCTGTGGTAGTGGTCACCGCACACACGGAGGATGTGCTGCTCAACGTAGACCATAGTTCGTGCGCAGCCTGAAGCCCGCGAATAATCCTGACCCAGTCGAACGGCTACTGGCACTCGGTGTAGCAATGAGCGCCTCCATAGTTGTAGAAGTGAACAGAGTCTCCACTGCTATTGCCCCATGACGGCTACTGCTGTGAGTGCTGCTGGCCCAAGGCGCACCTACGTCTCCCCTTCTTCCCTTGTACTGCTGCCGCGACACCATGAGTGTGTGTTGGTGTAACTATGGTAGAAGAGGAAGAGGAGGATGTGACAGAAGATGGTGATGGAGATTGTAGGAGGGGCGTTGGTGGTGATGTGATGACTGCGCAGCAAGGGGAGTCTCTTGATGAGCCACGGTTGTCTCACAAGCAGACGTCACCTGGAGGAAGAGCTGGTACACCCAGGGAAGAAGCTGGAGTGAGGCAGAAAAAGGCTCAAGCACGGCGTTGCTGTACCTTGTGAAGATGTCTTTGTGCTCAAGGCAAACTCCGAGCATGATCGTGCGGACCGCCCACAGCTATGTACTTCCTGAGGTCAAAAGGCGCGTGTAGATGCTCATGGCATGTTGCCACTTGTTGGCTGCAGGCTTGGCAGGCCCCTGACGAAGGGATTGAAAGGAACGAATGTGAGCGTGCTTCTCTGCAGTAAGCATGGATAATGCCAGGTCCTAGCCCCCGCGTGGATCATCGCTGGTGGCTGTGCCGGCCTCGCCAAGGAACGAGCGAAAGTCGATGACAGTCTTGCGCGGCATGGCGTAAAGAAGTCCGCGCATCGCCCTAGCCACTGTCAGCACCTGTGCTCGGTCCGTAGTCTGATACGAACTGTGGTAGTAGGGCCACACCCCCTCTGAAGTGGCCCAAATCTGGAAAAGGATCTCCCAGTAGTCAAAACTGTCCTCGTGACATACCGTGGAGGCGGTGTCTCGAAGTCCTTGGGTTGCCGTTCCGTAGGGAGAGCAACCACAGGCTCAGAAGGACGAGGGATGGGGGAGCCATCGGGAAGAGGGAAGTCGCTGGGGTGGAGGTGAGGCAAGTATCGAATCTCAAGAATTTGAGATGTGGGTGGGAGCTAAGAGCTCGTCTGGAGCTTGCGGAGACGATCCTGAAGCACACGGATCTCATGCTTGGGGGAGTCACCCTCCATGCCTGGCATATGTGGATCCTCATCCTAAGGGTCAAGGGGTGGCGGGTTGCATCCAGCTCCTGTCTGTGGTGTTGGAGCTGACTGATATGTAGAGGGTGGGACACGGGTAGCTCCCTCAGAGGTCTGTTGTTGGGGTGTGGACTGACCCCGAAGAAGCTCTGTGAGTGTATGGATGGTGTCAGTCTTGTCCCAATGTAGGCGACACATCTCGTCCTGCTGGCTCCGTAGGTCCTCAATAGCCTACGAGCTTGGGCTCATGACCCCTTCAGAGGATGAAGAGGGATCTAGTATCCTCTTTCCATTATCACCGGACGGAGCCATGTCACCGCTCATTATGGGCCAAGATGTCAACTTGGTCGGATTGCGGAAACTTCAGCGTCTCTCGAGTAGTTGAAACGCTGGCAACTTTTGACTCTCTGACAAAAATTTGACCAAGGAAAGTGCTGACATCAGTAGGTGGTTGCTGATGTCAGCATGACCTGATGACTTTAGCAAGAAAAATGCTGATTTCAGCTCCCCTCCTTTTTTTGTGACAACCCTCCCGGTTGTTGCCCAGCTGCGCAAGGGGTCGGGTGCTCCGTAGCACTCGTGCGAAAGTCGCATGGAAGCTGCACAAAAGTTATGCGGAAGCTGCACGGAAGCTCCAAAACAGCTTTCGCTTGGGTGCTGCTGCTACTGCGCTGGCACCTACAACAGTAGCCATTTGGCTGCTTCCGCAACTGTGGCAGCAGCTGCGCACTGCTGCTATGTTTTAGCGTAGCTACGTGCTATTACTACAGCTGCTGTACATAACGGCTATTGCGCGCTAGTGCTACCGCATGCTATTGTTGCAGTATTCCTCTGCTGCGCTGCTACTACTGCTACTGCTACTCCATGTTGCTACAGCCCGTTGTCGCCGCCGTCGCTGCATAGCACTGCTGCGCGTTGCTCATGCGGTGTGTTGTTGCTGCTGTGCGCTACTGTTGCCGCACGCTGCTACTGTTGTTTCCAGCTGCTGCCTACCAGGGCTGTGGCCTGCTGTCGCCATTGCTCACGCCAATGCTAGTAGCTGCTAGTGGCTGCCGCCTCCTGCAGGTGTCACCTGATGCTGCTCAGGGTTGCTGCTGATGGACTCTCACATGGGTAACGTCGTCAGCAGTCGGGTGTCATCGATATGTCCCTGTGGATCGGCAACTGCGGTGACGCTCACTACTGCTGCTTTACTACATCTCAGGTGTGCAGCTCGACGAGAAGTGTCTCACCCCTCTGATACCATGAGAAGATGTGTGGAAGCTTCCTAGCGACACAGCTGCCGACTAAGCGTCAGTGCCTGGTCAGAAGGTGACGACAATCACAAGTCGTGCACACAACGGCAAGGGTTTGGCTAGGAGACACAACACAAAGTGTTAGAATGCTTCAATAACATTTGCATAGAGAAATGACAAATGACAGGTCCGTGGCATAAGTACATGCCGCGGCGCACAGCGGGTGTCTCACGCGACATCATATGATCTGTCCTAAAACCGGCGCAAAACCACTGGGTTGGCCGAAACTCTGCAAAGACATGTCACAACGCTATGCCGTCTGGACCTAGACGTGCACGATCACAAGCCGGACGCTAGGACTGGTCACATGCATGCATCCGGCATCAAACGGTGGACACACAATGCAAAAACACGCAAATCGGGTCCACAGCTAGTCCACCGATAAACTACTGCGTGCTGCAAAAAAAGTGCAAGAGGTCCCGGGCAGCGTCCAAAGCTCTAGAACGGTCGTCGGTCACCTCCAAGCTGGTAGTCCACCACCAGACAACATACCGGTAGCACCAGGGTCCGCATCAAGGATCTGCACGAGTATGGACACGGCCGAGTGGTCATTGTAAACTATATAGGTCGACAGGAACGTCACAAGTCACAACATGGTGGTGAACCCGTGCCTGTGTTCATGCACATGCAGGCCCGTGAGTGTGTCTAGGACGAGCCGAGCTGTGGAAAACGGTGTTGGAGAAGCCAGTCCAAAAGATAATAATCGCGGAATGGAGAAGATTGATGCATGTGAAGAACTAGGTGGAGAAGTAGTTTTCCAAGACTACCTGATTTGTAGAGTTGGATGTGGGATGACAATAAAACCATGTGTGGAATGAGCGCTGGTTTTTTTGCATCTCTCATTGTGTTTGATTGTGTCCTCCTGACCTGTGTACATCAGCGTGCTGATGATTGACGGCGAGACTCGGCGCTGCTTGAGAGTCATCCGGTGGAGCCGACGCACGTTGAGCCTTACACGCAATATGCTTGAGCCTCCTCCCCATGTTGACGTGCTCAGCTCCACCCGCAGGCCTCCTCGACGGTCGGGCCGCCGGCGGTCATTGCCACTGCAGATGCTGTGTGCATGCGCCCAGCGCTGGATCTATTTATACCATTGCGTCTGCAGCGTCATGCTCTGCTTGGGGTCCAAGTCTCATGTTAGTGTGGCACTGCTTTGCCACATGGACTATCATTGGCACTGCCAAGGTTTGGTCAGCCAAAACTCCTCGCTGTTATTTATCTAGCTGTTTTTGACAGCACGACTGCATTTGCTGCGTTGGTATTATGGTACGGTTCAGTTTTTTGGAAAAACGGATGACGCCCAGGTTTTGGGCTGTCGGCCATCTGGCAGGGCTCATTGAGAAAACCCCGCCTGCCAGAAAACAGGTCTATTTTCTGATTGGCTGGTTAGTTGAGTAACAACATCTGGGGGGGAGCTAGAACTTGGAGGGGTCTCCTATTGTTGTTCATTCTTCATTCCTAACCAGTCACTTTCAGTTTTTAGCTGCATTCTAGCGCTAACTCTGGCGCGCGCACTTCTGAGTAACGAACCCAGAGCACTCAGACTTAAGAGGGCACCAGACCAAGCAATGAGCGTGGAAGCCCGCACGCTGCATCAACGAAGCTACTGCCCCAACCTACGCTTTAGCAATTTCTACCTTGGTATCAGAGCATGAGCGTAGCAAGAGCAGCAGAAAATTGGCATACAGTTGCCTGACTACTGCGGTGGACCCCCTATACACGCCAGTGCCTTGGAAATGCTGCCCAATTTCTTCTAGCAGCATTGAACCGCTTGGTGGTGGCGTCAGATGTTTTCCCACGGCCACTTAGCCATGGGAAACGATGCCGGATTTTCCCGACAGCACAGACCTCCATGCATGAAGCAAAGACGGTGAGCGGCAGGCCTCCTCTGACACCTTCTAGCGACGACGCACTGGGCAAAATCACCAAGGTGTAGTAGCTGGCAGCACGAGTAAGCAACAGTAGCCTACAACAACAGTAGCACCAGCTAGCAGTAGCAGTAGCAACAGCGAGCAGTGGCAGCAGTAGCGAGCAGTGGCAGTAGCAGCCAGCCATAGGTGTGCACAACAGTAGCCGGTAGCAGCAATAGCTCGCGGCAACTCGTAGCAGCAGCAACCCGCAGTAGCAAGCAGTAGCAGAAACCGGTAGCAGCAAGCAGAAGTAGCAGCCGAAAGTAGTAGCTCGCAATAATAGGAGGAGCAGCGGCAACAAGAAGCACCAGCAGTAGTGGATAGCAATAGCAGCTGGCTGTAGCAGTAGCAGTAGCAAACATGATCCGACAGTAGCTGGCAACAGCCAGCAGCAGCCGCTGAAGCAGCAGCCAGCTGTAGCAGCAGCTGCACCTGCTTGTAGCCCACTTCTTGCCGTAAGAAGCAAGCTACAAGTAACGAGCACGCTGCTCGTAGCAAGTAGGGAATAGTGAGCAATGAGCAGCAAGCTCCCTGCTTGTAGGTTGTTGCCTATAGCGAGCAGCGAGTTTGTTGTGACAAACGAAAAGGATAAAAAGGCAAACACAAAAAAAATCCCCTACCCCACAAGTGGCCCTGTAGTGGCTGTAGTCACCGCCATAGCCGCTATAGCAGCCACAACAGCCGCAGCAGCACATAGTAGCTTAGTAGCAGCATCAGTTGGTCCTACAACAACGGCCGCATGAACAGCAACAGCAAGAGCAGCCACAACAACAACAGTAGCAGCACCAGTTGCAAGTGCATTGGTAAGAGCAGCTGCTATTGTACCAAGAGTCACATGGTAGCAGCAGGAGGAGCAGATGCAGCAGTAGTAGTAGCAACAGCAGTAGTAGCGGCTACAACAGCAAATGCAAGAGCGACATCACCTACCCTGTAGCTGATACAGCAGAGGCTACACCAACAATTCCTTCTAACGTCAGCATTCCTCAACTCACATCACTACTGACATCATCAATAAATAAAAAGGAAGAAAATCTACGACAGCAACCATGTAGATAACGCAGCAGTAGCTACTAACGTCAACCATCCTAGGCTGACATCACTACTGACACCAACAGCAAAAAAGAAACCAAGGGGCAACAAAGCCCACCATGGCTGATAACCCCAATGGGGAGGGATCCTCCTCTGTTGGTGGGACCCCCAACCCCCCTTTCTTGCAGCAATTGCAGCAGCAGTAGTAGCAACAGCACTAGTAGCAGCAGTACCACCAGCAACAGCAGTAGCACCAGCAACAGTAGTAGCAACAACTGTAGGAGCAGCAACAACAGCACCACTACCAGTAGCAGCAATAGCAGTCCATAGGCTTTGTCACCGGTGCCTCCGACCCCTTCGCCGCCATTCAGCAGCAGCTTGCCGCACTAACACAGCAACTTGCTCCACTCCAGCCGTTGGCATCACAGACTCACACAAGTGCCCTGCCGCCATTCCTTCCTCCTTGGCATGCTAGCTTCGCTGGGTCTACTGCCATGCATTACCTGTTGCATCAGCAAAATCAGCGCCATCGACAGTCAGTAACTTCAATCCTTGGCCCCACTATGGATGCCTCTTGCAAGCCAAAAGACTTTGAGACCCCGCCCTTGCCGCTTCAGGCCGGCGAGTACTTCGGGAGGTGGGAACTGACCTTTTGTATCTGGGCACACGGTGAGGGTTTGTGGGCATACTACATTCTTCCGTACGCCTCCACCTAGGCCGACCAGCTGTATGACACTGGTTGCACCGTATATGCTCTCATCCCAGTCGCTTCTCGTACATCACGCCTTGTCTTAGAGCCCTTCCTTGGTGACTTCACCCTGCAGCCACATGGCACGTCCTCACCTGTCCCCACCGTCTATCCAGCTGGTTGAGGACATCCTCCGTCGCCTAGGCACCTCTGCTCCACCCCCTCCGTCTGTGCTCCTCACCATCAAGCGAGGTGCCACCGACTTGTACGTCAATGTTTCTTTCCACTACACCCAGGATGTCCTCTCCACCATGGCTGGCCAATGCACCCTCATGCCCTGGGCATAGGAGCTCTTCCTCAGGGTTGAGGAGGCTCATCTCGAGTCCCGCATCCAGTGCACAGAGGCCCTCGTCTCCTCTGCCGTCACCTCCATGGCTGTTGCTTCCCCGGCAGCAGCTGCATCCACCAGTTCTTTATCGTTGGCACACAAGAAGCATAGGGGAAAGAAGGGCACGTGCTTGCAGCAGCAGTAGCAGCAACAACATCAACAGTCGGCCGGGTCTAGTGGTGGCGGCTTGGTCTGCCACAACTATGGCCAGCTAGGACACAAGTGGTACACGTGCCCATTACCATCAGACAAGGTGTGCATCATCGCCACCATGCATCGCCAGCGTGAGCGCCATCTTGCCTCTGTCACCGTAGTTGTCACTGGCCCTGACGCGTCCACCCCGTCTAGCAGCTCCACTCCACTGACAGCCACATTGGTCTCGCAGTCGCCACCTCCGCAGAAGCATCATCCGCAACCATCCGCGCCTTTGTTTCCATCTCCGGTACTATCCTTCTTCTATCTTGGCTCCTGCGCTGTCACTCCGCACTTTGTCTACACTCTCAAAACGTCCACCCATGAGCGTCAGCTGGAGCAGTTCATTGCGCTCCAGCCTGGCCTGCCTCGTCGTCTACCCTAGGGAAGTGCGAGTTGTGTCACCTCTTGCCTTGCCCTACATGACTGAGACTGAGTTGCGGTCGTGTCCTGCTTCCTCGTCCGCCTCGTTGTCTCCCGTGCTCTCTGCCCCTCTGTATGACGACGTCGTGTGGCTTGATGTTAGGCACTCTCGGTTCGCTCCACCGTCCACCGCATCCGCGTCTCTTGCCTGCTGCCATGTGACTGTTAGTGATTTGGCGACTCTGGTCAACGACCCTACCGAGACCTGGATCATCGAATCCAAGGCCATGCATCGCATGACTGCCTCTCGCAAGGCCTTCAGTGTGCTTGGTCCTGTTGGCGATGTTTCCGGTGTTCGGACGGGCTCCGGACATGTGTTACCTGTCTACGGCGCTGGCGTCGTTCGTTTTAGTGGTCCTGCCAGTGATGTCTTTGTGACCAACATTGTCTTCGTCCCTGGTCTTGAGCTCAGCCTTCTGTACGTCACTTTCCATGACCGCATGAGCATGGACGTTCTACACTCGCGTGGCATAGGTACTGTGTTGTTACATCCATCCGGTCTTGTCTATCTGCACGCCACTGCCCGTTGCAACCTGTGCCACGTACCTTGTCTGTCCTCTCCTTGCTCAGTCCCCTCCCCATCCTCCTTGACAAGCCATGTCTTTGTCACCAGCACACTCTCACCACAGTACACACGTCTCTTGCACTTCCACCTTTGCCACCTCCACTCTGCTGTCATTGATAGCATACTCCACACCCAGCTGGCAAAGAGCCTAGACCCAGACTCTTTCTCCTAGTCGTGTCCCACAAAGTGCATCGATTGCGCTCAGGGCAAGATGCACCGGTCCACCTACCCTCAGTCATTCTCCCATACTTCCGTCCCTCTAGACCTCATCCATTCCAATGTCATGGGTCCTCTCCCTACCGAGTCCATCGAGGAGCATGGTCGCTATGTCCTCACCCTCACTCACGACTACTCTTACTATGGGTGGGTCTTCTACCTTTGGCAGAAGAGCGATGTCGCTCCAACCATTAGGGACTGGCTTGTCTGTACAGAGCGCGAGAGTGGTCGGCCTCTCTGGAGATTTTGCTCTAATTGCAGTGGTGAGTACATGGGAGAGACCATGACTTTTCTCGCCTCCTGTGGTATCCACCACAAGATGTTAGCACCTTACACACTAGCCCAGAACAACATCTCCGAGCTGTGGAACCGCACCATGGCAGACGCCGTCCACACCATGCAAGTCAAGTTAGGCCTCTCGAGTGGCTTGTACTGCAAAGCCATGGCCTACATGACGTGGGTCTGGAATCAGATTCCCCACAGACCCCTTCCCGGTCAGTCTACGACGTACCAACTTTGGTGCGGTCAGCGTGCTGACCTCCGTCCGGCTTGTGTCTAGAGTTGTGTGGCCATTGTGTGGCTACCCGCCTCACAATAGAGTGGCAAGCTTGCCCTTCGTGGACATCTTTGCACCTTCCTCGATGTCTCCTGTCAGTCCAAAGCCTAGCGCTTCTAGGACCCCTCCCAGCATTGCATCATCAAGTCCCGCAATGCCCTCTTCTTTGAGGAGCTCTTTCCTCGTGACCTCATTCGCTCCTACTTGTCGATGCCCCTCTCGTCGTGGGGGGAGGGGGGGTGGTGAGTCCATCCCCCGTCCTGCCGCCTTTAAGGCGGCACATCACATGGTCCCTTAGAGCCAGCAGCCCTAGTCACGTCCGCTGGCCCCTATGGGCCGGCAGCCCCAATCGCGTCCGTTGGCTCCTCCAGGCCAGCAGCCCTAGTCGCGTCCGTTGGCCCCTCTGGCCCGCTAGCCCCAATCGCGTCCGCTGGCCCCTCCGCACCTGCAGTCTCGTCCGCATCTGCTGGTTCCTCTGGGCCGGCAGACCCGTTCGCATCCATTGGTATATTTGGCCAGGCAGCTCCAATCGTGTCTGCTGGTCCCTCTAGGCCGAAACTCCAGTCGCGTCCACTGGTCCCTCCATGCCGGTTGTCCCTATCGAGTCTGCTGGCCCCTCTGTGTCGGCAGCTCCTGTCGCCTGTGATAGCCCCTCCGCGCCGGCAGCCCCGTCCGTGTCTGCTGGTCACTTCCGACCAGCACCTCTGGCTGCCCCCGCCAGCATCTCAGACTCGATGCCATCTACTACCCTACCACGCTACACGCGTGGTCCAGGCGGCAGCCTCCGACCGAGGCCGTCCGTGAGTGCGTAGACTGCCACACCGCGCATCGTGGCACCTCGGCCCCCCGTCACCCCATGTATCTCTCCCACTCCTACGATACTGAGTGGGGACCCTGGCACCAAGGCCTTTTTTTTGGTTTTTAAGATGGTCTAGGCAGAAAATCCCTCCCACTGGGCTCCCTTCCGGAAGCTTTTACCAAGGCACCAAGGGCCTCAGCCTAACCACTTCAGCCATCATTGAAGACCTCCACCCGGGCTCCGCACTGTGCTCTGCCATGCTCCATCAGGAGCATCAGCATGCTATCACGGCTGCACTCACATGTGTCCCACCTAGAGCTCAAGATACAAACGTCCTTGCAGTCTACTCCACGACACGCTCGGAGGACCCAGCAACCCTACGCGAGGCTAGAGCCTCCCCCGAGGCCTCACATTGGGATATTGCTTGTGCCAAAGAGCTCGCTGCTATCCGGCAGCACCACTTGTATGACCTCGTCGATCTCTCTCCTGGTCGGAAGGCCATCAGTGCCAAATGGGTCTTCCGGCGGAAATAGAAGCTGGACGGGTCCTTGGACAAGTACAAGGCCCGTCTCATAGCCAAGGGGTTTGCTCAGGTCCCTGGGGTTGATTACAACCAGATCTTTGCCCCAGTTGACCGATTCTCCACTAGCCGGGCGCTCTTCAACCTGGTTGTCCAGCACGGGTGGGAGCCGCATCAGATGGATGTGAGCAAGGCTTTCCTTCACTGCTGGCTGGAGGGTGAGGAGCTCTACATGGTACAGCCTCCAGGCTTCGACGACGGCACTGGAAGGTCCGGTGGATGCAGAAGGCCCTCTATGGCTTGAAGCAGTCGCCTCGTTGCTAGAACTAGGAGATAAGTCACACGCACCTCCACGGTGACCTCCTACGCAGCATAGTTGACCCCGTACTGTTCATCATCCCGGGAGGCCAGACCTTCACCGTTGTCTTGGTCTACATCGACGATCTCCTCATTGTGTTGCCTGACGTGGCTGCCGTCCAATGTGTTAAGGACCAGTTACACATTGCCTACCAGATGAAGGATCCCGGGTGTGCCTTAGCCTTCCTAGGCATGGAGCTCAAGCATGATCACTCCCAGGGCATCCTCAATGTCCATCAGGCCGTCTATGTACAGACTCTGTCCACTCACTTTGCCAAGGACATGTCCCTCGTGCCAAGCGCATCCTCACCCATGTCACCTGATGGCCAGGTGAAGCTAAAGAATTCTGACCCAGCCATTATGGAGGAGCCTGTTGACGTGACCACGTATCTACGAGTCATTGGGTCACTGATGTTCCTGGCTACGACAACGCGCCCAGACACCGCGTTCGCCGTCAATCTCCTGGCTCAGTTCTCTTAGGAGTCCCTTCACCTCCACTTTGAGGCCAGGATCCGAGTACTATGCTATGTCATCTCCACTCCATGGCGAGGTCTCATGTTTCGCTGATTGCTGTCTCTTGTTACGGTGGGCTACACCTACAGTGACAAGGCCGGTAGTCTGGACGTTAAGAGCCCCACAGGCTGGATGTTTTTGATTGGCGACACGGCTGTGTTCTGGCGTATTTGTAAGTAGGGTTGCATTGCAAGCAACACTACTAGCTGAGTATGTAGCCCTTGGCTCAGGCGCATGTGAGAGCGTGTGGTTGCATCGTTTTTTATCCAAGTTGTGTCAGTCCGTCACATCCATCATGTTGCATGGTGATAATGAGACTGCCATGGCCATCGCCGCCAAGGACGACGTTCATCACACACGCACAAAGCACATCAATATTGAGTATCACTATGTGTGTTCGTTGTTGTATGATGGCAGCATCAACACTGTGTGGGTTAAGACTGCACGAGAGTTGGGTGACTTCTTAACCAAGGCGCTGAAGCGCGACTCGTTCAAGAACACTGTGAGTTTGGTTGGTGTACATCCATGAGTTGCACTCTTTGTCTTGGCGTGCGTCTTTGTGTGACCTAGGGGAGTCTTTCTGTTGAATGTGTCACTGCCCGCCCATGTGCACTACACCTGTGAGTCATGGGGGAGTGTTGGTTTTTCTGCATCTCTCATTCTACTTTGTTGTGTCCTCTCGGTGTGTGTACATCCGCGTGCAGATGACTAATGGCAAGACTCGATGCTGCTGGAGAGTCATCCGGTGGAGTCGACGTAACTGAGACTTACACGCAGTTTGCTGGAGCCTCCTCCCTCCGGCGACGTGCTCAGATCCATCAGCATGCCTCCTCGGCGGTTGGGCAGCTGGCGATCACTGCCATTGTAGATGCTGTTTCCATGTGCCCAGTGCTAGGTCTAACTGTACCATTGCGTTTGCAGCGTCATGCTCTGCTTAGGGTCGAAGTCTCATGTTAGCGTGACAATATTTGGCACCATGGACTATCGTAGGCGCTGCCTGGATTTGTGCAGCTATAACTCCTTGTTGCCATTTTTCTAGTTGTTTTTTACCGCACAACTGCGCTTGCAGCATCGGTGTTACAATATGGTCCAGTTTTCAGGCAAAACGGACGATGCCCGGATTATGGGTTGTCGGCCACCTGGCAAGGCCCACAGAGAAAACCCCGCCTGCGAGAAAATAGGTCTATTTTCTGATTGGCTGGTTAGCTGAGTAACAAGCTCTACAGAGCTGGGGGGGTACTAGAACTTGGAGGGGGTTTCCCATTGTTTATCATTCTTCATTCCTAATTAGTCTCTTTCAGTTTTCAACTGCTTTCTGGCGCTAACACTGGCACGCACACTTTTGAGTAACAAACCCATAGCACTCAGACTTAGACTCTAGAGCGGCAGATTGAGGGGGCAGCAGACTAAGCAACGAGCGTGGAAACGCGCACGCTACATCAACAACGCTACTGCCCCAACCTGCGCTTTAGCAGTTTCTAGATTTGATTTGGTGGTTAGTGGATTGAATTGAGCATCCGAGCTCCACCCAGGGCCATGGAATCACTCCCATAGAAAAACAGGGCATGAGAAAACTACCATTTTTTTTTCGTACCCTCTCTGAGTGATAACAAAGCTTGTTGCAAGCCTTCCTGTCCCTTGCCCGTTGCTTGCTTTTCGGCTGTGAACTTGTGACTGTTCTCTCTAACCTGCCATGCATGTGGTTTCCTTCTAAGGACTGTCAACCATGCTCCCCTTTATACATTACTACCATGCTCCACATTCTACTAGTATCAGAGCAAGAGAAGCATTCCCCCACCCGCTTGCAAATGGAACATAGGGTTGCTGGGACGGCGGCGGCGGCCATTGGTTGTGAACTCCTTGCAGGAGCAGTGCATGCCGCCATTGCGACGAATTGTGCTACTATTGCAGCAGGCTTCCCAGTCCATTGTGAGCCACAGCCGCAGCTACGGGTAGTGTTACAACAGCAGGCTGCACAGATTGCAAGCCGGCGGCCACAATTGCATAGGCTGGCTTTGACAACTGTTGGTGTAGTAGAATGTGTTGTGATTTGTGACGTTCCCGTTGACCTGCATACTTTACTTTGCCCACTTGGCCGTGTCCATGCCCGTGCAGATCCCTGATGCGGTCCCAGGAGGCGCTGGTGCTCTGTGTGGTGATGGACCACCTATTCGAAGCTGACCGACGTCTGCCCCAGAGTCCTGGATGCTGTTTGGGACCTTCTGTAGTTTTCTTGCAGCTTGTAGGATTTTATCGGTGGACTGGCGGTGGACCGGATTTGCATGTTTTGCATTGTGTGTGTACCACTTGATGCCTGATGTATGCACGTGACACGTCATAGCATCCAGCTCATTATCTTGCAAGTTTAGGTTCAGACGACGTAGCGTTCAGACTTGTCTGCGCAGAGTTACGGCCAAAATAGTGTTTTTGGGCCGGTTTTAGGAGAGACCTTGGACTGCCGCGTGCGACACCCGCCGTGCGCCGCGGCAGGTCTTTATGCTGTGGACCTGTCATTTGTTCACTCTCTCTACATTACTAAGCTATTGGAGCTTATGAGACTTTGCGCGTCTCCCTGGCCTCAATCCTGCTCTTTCTTGCATCTGCTTGCTTGCTAGTGCGCCAGCTGATTGGACAGTGTGGCCACGTCACCAGCAGCAAAGTTGGGAAGCTTCTTAGCAATCTCTTATGGTATCAGAGCAGCAAGACCTCTCTTGCTCAGCTACGCCGTAGAGACGCAGCACCGGTAGAAATAGTGAGTGCCACCGCCGTTGCCGTATCCTCGGACTTGATGCCGTTGTTTGGAGCAGCGACATCACGATGAAATTCCCACCACCACACCGGGTGAGCTGCAGCTGTTTCTAGTTCCAGTAGCCATGCGGAGCAGCAACAACAGCACCGGGTGGTAGCAACAGCCTTTTCCGACTGCCCATCTCTACAAAAAAAGGGGGGAGAAAAGTCCAGCTCATACGAACTCGCGACATCAGCTGCGAGCACTGGCAGCAACCACAGTGTGAGCAGCCGTGAGCAGCAACAGCAGCGTAACAGTGGCGGTAGAAGCAACTATAGTGCAGCAGTAGCGGCGACGACTACAAGAGCGGCAGCAAACAGTGCTACTACACAACACTATTGCGCAACATTCCGCAGGGCTATGCAAGGCTGGGTAGGGCTACGCAGAGCTGAGTAGGGTTGTGTTAGGCTGCGTAGGGTTGCACAAGGCTGCGTAGGGCTACATACGCTTGCGCAAGACTACACGAGTCTGCACAGGGCAAAGGGTGACGCGGTCATCCCCACCAAGGAGTCCGTGTGAGTTCCAAAAAAAAAGGTAGCATAGAATGCACCAGCATAAAAAATGCTAGCCTTTTTTTGTTGGCATTGAAACTGCTGACATTGGCTTTGCTGATTTCAGCAATTTCGTGGTCAAAACATCATTTTCCTTGACGTTTCAACTCCTTGAGAAAGGCTCTTGGTTCCAAAATCTGACCAGTTTGACATCACGGTCCATACTGAGCGTTGACATGGCTCTAACCGGTGACAAAGGCAAAGGAAAACTAGATCCCTCTTCCTCCTCTTTTGGGGTCATGAGCCCACGCTTGTAGGCTATTGAGGACCCGCGGAGCCCGCATGATGAGATGTGTAGTCTACAGCAGTAACAAACTAACGCCATCCGTATGCTCATTGAGCTTCTTCGTGGTAAGTCCACGGCCCCACGTCATATCTCCGAGGGAGTCGGCGGTGTCATACCCTCTGTAGAGCACTCAGCATTTGTACGGATGAAAGAAGCACGATGCAACCCGCCAACTCTTGATCCTTGGGATGAGGACCTTGACATGCCAGGTATGGAGGATGGTACTAATGAGACCAAGATTCTTGTGCTCAGGAGCGTCTCCGCCAACTTCAAACGAGTTCTCAGCTCCCACACACATCTGGCTCCTTTCTCCCGGAGATCCAATCCTTGCTTGATTCCTACCCTAGCGACTTTCCTTCTCCTGGTGTCTTCCCCATTCCTTGTCCTTCTCAGCCTGTGGTTGCTCTCCCTACAGAGCGGCAACCCACGGACTTCGAGACACCGCCCCCACGATATGCCAGCGAGGACTGCTTTGACTGTTGGGAGATTCTCTTCCAGGTCTGGGCCACTTGAGAGGGAGTATGGCCCAGCTATCACAGTCCGTACCAGGTTATGGATCAGACACAAGTGCCGAAAGCCGCCAGGGAGATGCGCGGACTCCTTTATGCCATGCCACGCAAGACCGTTGTGGACATCCGCTCGTTCCTTGGAAAGGGCGGCATAGGTGCAGGGGCTGATCCACGTGGGGGTTGGGACCTGGATTTATCCTTGCTTGCTGTACAGACGCACGCCACCAGTGCGGCTCACATTCACACCTTTCAAACCCTTCCTCAGGGACCTTTTGAGCCCCCATCCAACTACTTACGGTGGGCCATGCGCATCTACGTGCGCCTTGGGACCTTAGGAGGTACACAGCTGTGGGCGCTCCGCACGATCATGCTTTGAGTTCGTCTTGAGCAAGCAGACATCTTCACCAAGCACAGCGACGTCGTGCTCGAGTCCTTGTCCACCTCCCTTCAGCTTGTTCCTTGGGCGCATCACCTTTACGTCCATGTAACTGCCACCCACGAGGCAGTGGTGGTCCATCAGGAGAGTCCCCTCGCTGAAGCGGTCATCGCGTCGCCACCGACGCCCTTCTTGTAGTCCACTCCTCCATCCTCTGGCACATCCTCCTCTTCCCTTTCCACCCTGATTAGTGCAACTCAGATGTAGGGTATGGCAACAGTGGCATAGGGGAAGAAGGGAAAAAGGAGGCACGGTTCGGGCCAGTAGCAGTCACTGCAGCAGTAGTCATCGGGCAGGAGCAGTGCACGCACTGTTCACTACTACAACAGTGGAGACGCTCATTGTTACATGGAGTGCCAGCAGCCACTTGACTGGGCACGGATCACTCGCGGTGTTCAAGCTGCCCATGCACTACGGTCCACGTCAAGCAGCACGGCCTCTGGTCCCGCATCGACCACAACCACAGCACAGAATTGTTGTGGTCGTGGTCGACGCGTGACCACAGGTAGTAGTTACTACTTCCTTGCCGGCGAGCAGTGGTGACCAGGACCCACATGACTGCACCATCGCCAAGCTCTGTCATCTTTTGGCGCCTTGCTTTCAGGAAGGTGCGAGTGTGTCGTCACAACTGGGTGATTCACAAACTGTTTTTTTTTCATTCTCATAGCTCGTGATGATTCGTGCAGGGGGGCACAACTAGCATGTGATGATGATGGACCTGACAGTACTGATTCGATTCATGATTCTCACCTTTGTGCCTTTCTTTATACCTCGTCACATGCTACTTAACGCCTGTCTGAGGATGAGTGTTCCATTGCCCGTTGCACAGTGACGTCCTCCGGTCGTGATCCTGGTGGCACCTGGATCATCGATTCTGGTGCCGCTCACCACATGACTTTTCATCGTAGTGACTTTGTTTTCCTCGGTCCTGTTACGTCTGTTTGTTCCGTTTGCACAACCTCTGGTCAGTCGTTGCCGGTCCAAGGTGTTGGTGTTGTGTGCTTTGATGGTCCTTCTGGCCCCCTGTATCTTTCTGAGGTGCTTTTCATGCCTGACCCTAAGCTCAGCTTGCTTTCTATGCGTGCTTGCACACTGATGGGACTCACTGTGGAGCACATCCTAGACTCCGCGACTGTGACCGCTGTTGATACTCGTACCGTTGTTCTTCATGCCTCTGTCATGGATGACCTGCATCGTGTCTCTCGGATCTCTTCTTCTCCTTGCTCCCCCTCCCTTCTTGCTCGTGTGTTTCTCCTTGGTGTTCTCTCTGTTGAGCACAAGTGACTGCTTCATTGTCGCCTGTGTCATGTGGGCTGCAACACTGTGTCAAAGATCATTCGGACACAGCCTGCACTCGGTCTTGACGTGGCCTCTTTCAAGAGGCTGCCCAAGACCGATTGTTTATTCTACACTCATGATAGGATGCATCACTGTACCTACCGCGACTCCCATTCTCAAGCTCTTTGCCCTCTCAAGTTGGTCCATTCGGACCTTCTCGATTCTCTCCCTATCAAGTCTTTGTCCCATCGGAGCCGATACATCTTAACCCTGACTGATGACTTCACCCGGATGCGGTGGGTCTACAACCTGCGCCAGAAGAGCAATGCCTCTCTTGTAGTTCGTATCTGACTAGTGATAGCTGAGCGTCAATCCTATCACACGCTACACACATTTTGTTCAGATTGCGGCGGCGAGTTTCTTGGCAAGATGGCATTTATGGTTAATCATTCATAAAACATCCACACTTCATACACTGTCCATGTTTAATGTGTGCTTTTAGAAGTTTCACAGTACCTTCATGGAAGTTACATAACAATTCAAATCTCTATGTCTATTCTTACATGTAACAATGTATTTGTATGCTTCAGCACACGATACTTCCTTTCAGTGTTGCAAAGAATTTTGTAAACGATAAGAAAAACCTTGTGTAATTTTTCACAACTCCATTTTTAGTTTCCTGACAAAGATGTACATATATGATTTAATCCTAACAATGATGCTTCTGTAAAGAATAACCGTGCCTAGTTCCAGACTTGAAACTCAGCGAAATCAAAGTTAATCCAAAGCATTGTTCTGATGTTTTTAGTTTTGAGGTTTTGCTTGTCCGGGCTCCTGCTGGGCCTCGCTCCCGTGGGGCCCAGCAGGTTCCCTTGTATTGTAGGGGCAAAAATTGTACCCCCCAGTCGCAAACCTATAGCTCTCGATCAAACCCATACCGGAATGACACCCAAATTGTGGGTTTCGTTTTTTTTTTCTTGACCGGGCTCCCTTCCATTGCATGGGGGATTCTCGTACTCCTCCCAAGTACATGACTCAAAAAGTATCAACTCGCTTCACTGTTTGTCGATTGCCATTTCTCGACGGTCAGAATGTTTAGTTGGAAAATGAACTCTCAATACATTAGTGTATGTATTTTTTTTCCATCCACATAAAAAGGATGCATCGGCCAGCTACACTCTGCTAATACACTCTAACATTTGGGGGTGGGGGGCATCCGGACCCCATGCTTACTCCCCCTGTCACAAAACTGAAAGTGTATTGGGATAGTGTACGTGGTTCGTGTATCTCGTCAACACGTAAAAGTGTATGGACGTGTGCAGTAGTGTATATGATACACTAGTGAAAAGAAACATTTTATGTACAATACACGTACCACCTACACTACCCCAATACATTCTGTGGTTTGGGGGGGAGGGGGGGATCCAGACCTTGTGGTCTCCGTTATGTAGTCAAATGTCCCCACCTATCGACTTTGCCTATCTGTCGACGATCATTGATTTTCGATTCTAGATCGTCGATCGTCCATTGTCAATCATCTCCTGTTGGCCGACAATCGAGCTCCTTGATCCATGCTCGTCGATTGTCATAGATCAACGGTCGACGAGTAGAGATACATTTGTGTATTATTGTTTCTTCCCATCACATAAAATTAATACACTTCCCAGCTACACTCCCCTAATGCACTACCATTTGGGGGGGGGGGGGGGGGGCATCCGGTACCAATTCCCCCCCCCCCTCCTAAAATGCTAATGTGTACTGGGAAAATGTATATGGACCGTGTATCCCATGGACACGTGAAATTGTACGTACATCTACACTACAGATTTAGTTTTGGTACAATACACGCACCAGTTACACAATCAATACCTTCCACAGTTTTGGAGGGGGGGAGGGGAGATCCTAACTACGTGATGCCCGTTCTATAGGCTCATCTCCTTACCTTTCGACTTCNCCATTTGGGGGGGGGGGGGAGGGGCATCCGGTACCAATTCCCCCCCCCCCCTCCTAAAATGCTAATGTGTACTGGGAAAATGTATATGGACCGTGTATCCCATGGACACGTGAAATTGTACGTACATCTACACTACAGATTTAGTTTCGGTACAATACACGCACCAGTTACACAATCAATACCTTCCACAGTTTTGGAAGGGGGGGGGATCCCGACTACGTGATGCCCGTTCTATAGGCTCATCTCCTTACCTTTCGACTTCGCTGATCTGTCCATGATCATTGATTTTTTATCGTCGATTGTCACTAGTCGATCGGCAGTCATTGCCTGCTGGTGGATGATTGAGTTCGTCAATACTCGATCGTCGATCTTCATAGATCAGTGATAAAAAAGCGGAGATGAATTTGTGTATTCCTTTTTGTTTCCACCACATACAAACAATAAACATCTCAGCTACACTTCGTTAATACACTCTACCCCTTTGGGAGTGGGGAGAGACATCCGGAACCCATGCCGCCCCCCTCCCCCTCTCCCAAATGCTAAATCGTATTTTGGATAGTGTATCTCATGGACACCAAAAAAAAACACTAGTGTACACGATACACTGATGTACATAAATGGTTGATGTGCCATACACACACCAGCCACACTGCTCCAATACACTCGACAGTTGGGGAGGAGGGTTGGCAGAGTTTTGCACTTTGTCGTGGACAAAATAAAATCGAGTAATTGCAGGACATTGCTCAATAACGAGGGTTTTGGCCAATCGAAGCCCATAAATCAGAAAGTAAACATCAGCTTAACAAAACTATCTATTCAAAATGTTTCAAGAAATGTATATGTCTATTGGACATTTCACCCAATATTTTGTATATATCTTCTTCTGTTAAGTTGTTTCATCCAATTCCCAAGGCACATGTATCGTGTATGTAGTTTTCCATGTGAACAGAAGATGACTATCTCTTAAGACAGTTCCTTTTCCGTGCACGGGGTTTTTCACCAGGTTTTTGCTCCTGCTACTCCTCAGCAGAACGGTGTCTCTGAGCGCAGGAATCGCACCATGGAGGATGCAGTTCGTGCTATGCGGTCTGAGTGCGGTTTCCCGAAATCCTTCGTATTTGAAGGATTGGCCTACATGACGTGGGTGTGGAACTACCTCCCGCACGGTACCCTTCCGGACCACGTTACACCATGCGAGCTGTGGTTTGGCCACCGTGCCGATCTGCGCCTCGCTTGTGTCTGGGGGTCCGTGGCTTCTATGTGGTACACTGAGGACCAGCAGGGGTCCAAGGTCTCCCTGCGGGGCCGCTTGTGTACCATTGTAGGCATTTCCCTGCAGTCGAAGGCCTGGCATTTTTGGGACCCCATCCTTTGACGCATCGTTGAGTCCAGCGACGTGCCGTTCTTTGAGTCTCTCACCTACCATGAGGCTTCTATCACGAACATTTCTGTCATGCACGTTCCTACCTATGAGGCTTCTCGACGGATGAGGGATTCTGGGCCTACGAGTACCTCTTGTCGGGCTGATTTGTCCATTTGAGCCCCCTCCACTTCTTCGTCTCCAGCTCTTGATGACCCAGCGATCATAGCGTTCGGCCCAGAGACCTCTCCAACCCAGCCTTTCTGTACCCCTATTCCCTCACGTCCCACAGGCACCCATGATTCTGTACCCATGTCCACCAGTACTCCTGCCTGCGTGATCCTGCATTTTCCCCTGCTCGTACACCCATCCCTATCTATCCCGTCATTTCACCAACATCTCACCATCAGCATCCTCACGCTGCATCACCCGCCCATTTGCCTCATTCCTTACAAGATGTATTTGTGCCTGTCTCTAAGCCTGAGGTGAGCTCCTTGAGCCCAGGATACTTGCGTGAGCCCGATGGTCATCTTCGACCAATAACTTCTGGAGTCCAGTGAGTATCTGATCCCACACCTAGTCGCTCCACTCACAGCATTGCAAGTGGTGATCCCAGCACAAAGGCCCTAGGCTTTAGTGTCCGCATAGCTCACACAAAGGTACATTTAGCGTACCCTGTAGGGCACAATCTGGTAACTCACGAGTTTCTCATTGCTTACAATGTAGCAGTTGACCTTGTGGTCGTCCGGCCCAGCTCTGAGGCGTGTGCACTTGCCACTCAGAGCTCCCACTCAATTATGCCTGATCCGGGAACACTGAGGGAGGCTCTCTTGTCAGAGGATACAAACGTCTGGCATGCTACCTGCGAGGATGAGCTTCGTGCCATCTCAGAGCATGGAGTTTACGAGCTAGTTGACCTTCCACCTAGGTGGAAGCCTTTTCAGGTCAAGTGGGTCTTTCTTAAGAAAGTGAAGCCAGATGGCTCACTGGAACGCCACAAGCCTCGATTGGTCATCAAGGGGTATTCCCAGATCAAGGGTATCAATTACACTGACAATTTTGCACCTGTTGGCCGCATGACCTCATCTCATGCTCTGTTCGGTGTGGTGGCTAAGCATGCCTGGGAACTGCACCAGATGGATGTAAACAATTCGTTTCTCCATGGCTCTCTGGAAGAGGAGATTCACGTTGCTTAGCCACTAGGCTTTGAGGACGGTGACAAGGTCTAGCACTTGTGCAAGTCCTTGTCCAGACTCAAGCAATCTCCTCTATGTTGGAACCAGGATATTACAGGCATTCTGATTCATGCGGGATATGTACAGAGCAAGGTAGACCCCTCTCTCTTTATCCGACAGTCACCTGAACGGTTCATCGCCATCTTGGTCTATGTGGAAGACTTTCTGGTCGTGTCTCCCTCCATGGAGGGCGTGAAGGAGGCCAAGGCGGTCCTCCAGACCGCCTACAAGATGAAGGATCTTGGTCCAACAGTGTTGTGTTTTGGCATGGAGATCGTGCGAGACAGCAGACATTGGACAATTTTGCTACAGCAGGCCTGAGTTTTGGGGGAGCGTTTTAGTGACCTCCTTGGCAAAGTGCCCACGGCCTCCACATCCCTCACACCAGAAAGAAAGGATGCCTTAAAGGCAAATGATCCCACACAGCTGGGGGAGACAGTGGATGTGAGTTTGTACCTCCGTCTCATCGGATCCCTGATGTACCTAGCCACTACCACACGCCCCGACATCGCCTTTGCCATTAACGTCCTTGCACAGTTTTTGCAGGCTCCAAGTGCTAGAGCTCTTCATGCGGCTCTAGGAGTGGTGCGGTACATAGTCTCCACACCGTACCTTGGACTGTGCTCTCGCCGGCAACGTTCGGTGGTTCTTGACGGCTACAAGGACAGCAACTAGGCCTAGATTCTAAATGGACGCAGTGGCACCGGCTATGTGTTCTTCCTCGGTGGTACTGCTATGTCCTGTCGCAGCGGGAAGCGGGGCTGCATTACACGTAACTCGTCGGAGGCAGAGTATGTTGCTCTGGGTGCAGGGGCTGCTAAGGCGGTGTGGCTGTAGCGCATGTTTCTTGAGTCGGGTCAGTTAGTGCCCACATCTGTGCTTCACTACGACAACCAAAGAGCTCTTGCCATCGCGGAGAACTTTTGTGTTTTTCATGCTCACACAAAACCCATTACGGTTGAGCATCATTTTTTGCATGATCTGGTTGAGTGGCACATGATCTCCGTCATCTGGGTCAGCATTGACATGCAACGTGTTGATTTCTTGACGAAGGCATTGGCTCGGGGGAAGTTTCTGGTGGCCATTTGTTCTTTTGGGCTTCGTCCCTTGTCTAAGAGTGGTTGAGTGTGAGGTGTGTCTGTGTGTGTATCACGAATGTTCCTGTACTCATTGTTGCATTCGTTTCAGTGTTGCACGCGTATGGACATACGTACCATCGGGTCATGGGGGAGTGTTGTGATTTGTGACGTTCCCGTCGACCTGTACAATTTATTGTGACCACTCGGCCGTGTCCATGCCCGTGCAGATCCTTGATGCGGACCCCGGTGGTGCCGGTGCATCGTCTGGTGATGGACCACCTGCTCGGAGCTGACCGACAATCGCCCCAGAGTCTTGGATGTTGTCTCGGACCTTCTGTAGTTTTCCTGCAGCCCATAGGATTTCATCGGTGGACTGGCCGTGGACCTGATTTGCATGTTTTTCATTGTGTGTCCACCGTTGGATGCCACATGCATGCATGTAACCAGTCATAGCGTCCAGCTTGAGATCTTGCACGTTTAGGTTTAGACGGCGTAGTGTTCTGACTTGTATGTGTAGAGTTATGGCCAAAACAATGTTTTTGGGCCCGTTTTAGGACAGGCCTTGCACTACTGCGTGCGACACCCGCCGTGCGCCGCGACAGGTATTTATGCTGTGGACCTGTCATTTTATCTCTCTCTCTCTCTCTCTCTCTCTCTCTCCATTGCTAAGCTATTGGAGCTTATGAGACTTTGC
>SZWC01019201.1:0-13708 GCA_023375785.1 Penium margaritaceum | reverse complement strand
TTTATGCTGTGGACCTGTCATTTTATCTCTCTCTCTCTCTCTCTCTCTCTCTCTCTCTCTCTCTCTCTCTCTCTCTCTCTCTCTCTCTCTCTCTCTCTCTCTCTCTCCATTGCTAAGCTATTGGAGCTTATGAGACTTTGCGCGTCTCCCTAGCCTGAATCTTGCTCTTTCCTGCACCTGCTTGCTTGCTATTGCACCAGATGACTGGACAATGTCGCCACATCAGTAGCAGCAAGGTTAGGAAGCTTCCTAGCAGTTTCTCAATATGGCCACATGCCACCCCAGCTAGGACCGCGGTAGTTGATGTGCGCATCAAGTAAATGCCCCAACAGCTGCACGACAATCTCAGCAACGATCACAGCAGACTGGCTGCCACTTCGGCCGCAGCAATTGAACTGCACCTTCAAGAAAAGTCGCAGCCACTGGGCCTCCTCTTCAGCAACCAGTGCAGTCGCTAGGCTGCAACATCAGCAACCATAGCGGCCGGTGAGCTGTGCCCTAAGGACAGGCCGCAACTGCTGGGCTACAAGCTGTGAAGGAGATGCTGTGCTGAAGTGCGACGTCAACACAGGCTGTAGTCGCTGGGCTGCACCTTCACACACAGTAACACCGTCACGTCACCGGCCACTAGACCAACCACAGATTGGTTAGTTGCATCCTCCTCCCTCCTCCCTCTCTCTCTGGGGCATCTTGGGGTTGGGATCTACCTCTCTTCCCCCCTCATAGCAGTGCACAGCCCAGAAAACCGGAGTATCTAGGCCTTTGGCCCCGCACGTAGTTTTCCGGAAGAGCCGGAGGCAGATTGCTAAGGAAATTTTTTCAGCAGGGCTGCCACTCAACTTGGTCTTTGCACCCACCCTCCCTTGAGCATTCACCATGTCTGAGACTCAGCCAACGGGTGGGGGTGACACCCCACCCGCAACGGATGGTTCTCAGCATCCAACGAGTCTGACTACTGAGCGGCTAGATGCCCAAGATGCAATATTTCAGTCGATAGAGGTCCTGCTCAACACTGTGCTGGCCGATCAGCGAACCCTATTGGCCCATACATCTGTCCTCCCATTTGGACAAGCGTCTGGGGACTCGTCAGTGGCATCTGCTAGTACCCCTAGTCGAAAACAGCAACAGCCGCAACATCAAAAGCCGCCGCCGAAGCAGCAGTAGTAGCAGCAGCAGTAGCAACAACAGTTGAAACAGTTGTCTCTGACCCCACTATAGCTTCAGCAGTAGCAACATCAATACGCGCAAAGCTCGATGCGTTCGGTTCCGGCACACTCTTTTGTGTCACCAGTGCGGTACCTTGCTGTAGCGTTATGCATCACCGGTTTGAAAACAAGCTGGCTCTGGGACACAACGCTGTCAGGCCTCATCATGCTGACTGGACGTCCGGTGAAGGACTTTGACTCCCCACCTCCCAGATTGTCAGACTCATTTGGGTTTCAGGTTTGGGAGTTCCAGGTTCACACATGGGCTACCGGAGAAGGGTTACTACCCTATTACCTAACCAACTACGATGTCACAGATGCATGACAGCCTGCTATAGCTGTCGAGGCAGTCCGTACCCTTGTCCTTGCCTTTTTGGAGGGCTCCATTCTCGATGAAAGACCCTACATGGCTGATCTGACTGGACAAGGTGCAGATTTGTTTGGTGCATGGCAACTCATTCTCACCAACTATCAGAGGGTGGGCCAGGTTCACTTGAACGAGTGTGTTTGGGAGTTCACCTCCCTATGCCAGGGAAACACCAAGGTTGTAGATGCCTACTGGCTACGTGCATTGTGTGCATACACTTGCCTAGGAATGCACATGCCTCTGTAGTACTTAGTGCTGGCTACGATCATGTTCTGGGTGCATGATAAGTATTTGGTCTTCTTCCAATACTTCAAGCCTGCAATGCTGATGAGCAGGAGAGAGACCGGTAATCTACTTCCCTTGACATGTGAGTATCACTTGCGGGTGGCAGGGCGCTACCTTCCTCTTATTGGTCACATTGAAGCTATCACAGCTACTTTAGCGGCCCTAGCTCCACCCTTCTCCTCCATCCACTCGTCTTTCCCCATCAATGTCCTCCTCCATATCTCCTCCATAAAGTGCTGGTGTTGCAGTGGTGCTTGGCAAGGGGAGGAAGGGGAAAAAGATGCGGGGGTCCTCAGGAGTTCCAGGTGTTTGCATGCACTGCTACAATTGTGGAGGTGACCACAAATGGTAAGTGTGTCTGCGCAAGCATGACTTTGCCAAGATTGGATGAGGGATGCATGATGAATGGCAGGCTCGTGTGAGTCGCGGAAGTGGCTCCTTGATCCCATCAACGAGCGATGCCAGTAGGGCACACATGACTACTTCTTCGACATCCAGGACAGAGCTGCTTGACGCCTGGATTGCAGAGCTCGAGTTGATGCTTGCAACTTCTTCTCACACCAATGCTGGCTCGATCACTCAGGGAGGTGCGAGTTGCATGTATAGTACCAGGGGGGCCACTGTTGCACTACTCCTAGTTTACATGACAGTGTGTGTGGAGGATGTTGTCTCTTGTGACGTGCCGTCGTGGATCGAGTCCGGGGCTGATTGTGCATGTTTCAATTCTGCACATTCCGCATCTTCCTCTAATGGTTTGGTTGCCTTGTGCTTTGTGTCCCCAACAAAGCACATCCCGGATGGCACATGGGTTGTCGACTCGGGTGCCACCCATCTCATGACCTACCGCTGTAGTGATTTTGTCTTGCTTGGTCCTGTCAATTCTGTCCACTTTGTATGGAAAGGCTCGTATCAACAACTCTGTGTGCATCGAGTTGGAACTGTTTGCTTTGATGGCCTTGATTTTCTCGTTTATTTCTCAGACATGTTATGTGTTCCCAATTTTGAGCTGATTCTCTTGTATGTGCCCACCTACGACCGTCTTCGTCTCACAGTTGCTCATGGTGATGGTGTCTCCACTGTGAGTATGCGCTTGACCGGATGTGTGGTGCTTTGTGGTCTTGCAGTTGGGAGTTTGTACTATGTCCCGCGCCATGTTGTGACGTCCCCGATGCAGCGTGCATGTGTCTGTTTTACCAGGACCTTGTCCGTCACACACCGACAGTAGGTGCATTGTCGTCTTTGTCATATCCATTGTGTTATTGCTGGGTCCCTCCTTTGCTTCAAACCTGTCCACGGCCTTGACCCGACTTCTTTTGAGAAGCCTTGTCAGACTGATTGTCTTGCGTGTCTCCTGGGGAAAATGCACCGGGCGACATTCCCCCTTCCCACACCACTACCACAGACCGTTGGAGCTTGTGCATGCGGATCTCATGGGTGCTTTGCCCATAAAATCCCATGCAGAGCGCGTCTTGTATGTCCTTACTCTCACGTATGACTACTCCCATTTTTGGTGGGTGTTTTGCCTCTCGCAACAGTGATACAGCACACACCATTTGGTGCTGGTTGGAGCAGCATGAACGCTCGACAAACCAGCACTTGGATCTTTTTTGGTCCAATCTTTCCGGGGAGTTCATGGATCCACATGAACTCTCCGCACCTTTCATCCCACAAAAAAATGGTGTGTCTGAATTCTTGGACCGCATGATACTGGATGCGGCGCGTTCCACGCGTGCTAACTTTGGTCTCTCCGAATCCTTTGCCTTTGAGGTCATGGCTTACATGACGTGGGTCCAGTACGGTGTGCCTCATAACCCACTTTCCTGTCGCATCACTCCATATGAGCGGTGGTTTGGTCATCGTGCTGATCTCCACTTGACACATGTCTGGGGCTGTCTGCATGTGTCTAGATCCCTGATGTACAACAGGGTAGCAACTTATCTTCCCAAGGTTGCCTTTGTATCTTCCTTCGCATCGCACCATAGTCCAAGCTTGGCGGTTTTGGGACCCCGACAGGCACCATATCATTGAGTTGCATGATGCAATCTTTCTTGAGTCGTACACACAGCGTGATCCACTCCGGATCAGTGCCTCTTCTCATCACTCCACATCATGCTCGCGTCCCCACCATGTGGGGGAGGGCTTTCCTATGTCTGTTCCCATTGAGTCTGTCACATTTGTTTGTCCTGTTGCTACGTCACTCCCTGCTTTGCATGTTTCTCAAGCTGTTGTAGCCGCACCTGGGCCTCATGCGACTGATTCCATCTGGTCGGACATGTCAGTGGGTCCTATTGCTACGTCACCCTCTGCTTTGCCTATTCCTTGTGCTATTACGGCAGCATCCCCCACTCCTGTCATGCAGTTAGTCTCTTCACCCGTCGTTGATGCTACGTCCTCTTCCTTTGCCTCTCTTGCTCCTGTCTCATTCTCAATCCCACCTTTTATCTCCTCCATTCCCCCAGAGTTTGCCGTTGATCGAGCCATTCTCTCCACCGGTCCAACACTCTCCATGTCTCGGGTATCCCATCCTGACTCCCCTTATGTGAGTCTAGTTGGTGCACCCTCCTCACTGCTTGCAACCCTGTGTGAATATTCTCCCAGTTCTACTCCTACTAACCCTGCACCTGAGTCATCATCCACACATCATACTTGCAAGAGGAAGGTGGTCGCCTTCATCTGCGGCCACCCACAATCCAACATCCAACTCTGAAATCCATCCTAGGCAGTCAGTTCTGGCCCGCCCGGTTGTTAATTGCACAAAGTTACATGGGTTGTCTTTTTGGACTGAACTCAAGAGTGCGATCTCGCTAGAGACTGTTGCAAGACATGCACAGCTGTAACATGAGTGCACGCTGTAACATGAGTAATGCGCTCAAAATGTAGCAAAATGATGGACAGTGCGTGATATGCGACCCGTTGCGCGAGCCTGTGTGCAGCGTGCCTTAACCGACGGGGTGTCAGATTCCATCTCACTGAACAAGGTGCGGTCACGGCCTGACTCAAAGCAATGGGAGAAAGCCATGAGAGAAGAGATTAATACCTTGGCAGAGTACGGGGTTGTTGATGTGCCCCTAGGGTGGAAGGCTGTGAAGGGGACATGGATGTATCGTATGAAGGAGAAGCCTGACAGCTTGACTTATCGCTACAAGTCCCATCTTGTGGCAAAATGCTATTCCCAAGTGCAAGGGATGGACTTCGATGCCACATTTGCAANTTGCGCGAGCCTGTGTGCAGCTTGCCTTAACCGACGGGGTGTCAGATTCCATCTCACTGAACAAGGTGCGGTCACGGCCTGACTCAAAGCAATGGGAGAAAGCCATGAGAGAAGAGATTAATACCTTGGCAGAGTACGGGGTTGTTGATGTGCCCCTAGGGTGGAAGGCTGTGAAGGGGACATGGATGTATCGTATGAAGGAGAAGCCTGACAGCTTGACTTATCGCTACAAGTCCCATCTTGTGGCAAAATGCTATTCCCAAGTGCAAGGGATGGACTTCGATGCCACATTTGCAACTGTTAAAAGGATGGACACAACACGTGTCCTCCTTGGGCTTGCGGCACAGCATGACTGGGAGGTCCATCAGATGGACGTGAACATTACGTTCCCCTATTTTGATGATGAAGAGATTTACATGGTTCAACTACCCTATTTTGACGATGGGACAGGTTGTATGTGGCATCTCTGTAAAGCTTGGAATGGACTCAAACAGAACAGTGAGATTAGGATGGCACTTGAGCAAGGAGGGTACATACAAAGCAACTCTGATTCTTCACTCTTCATGAGCAAATCATCTTCCACTTTTGTGGTAATCTTGGTGCACTTCGATGATGTTCTGATTGTGTCACCAGAAATTACAGTGGTCCAAGAGGTCAAGGATCTGCTGCAAGCTATATACAAGATGAAAGATCTTGGTGAGGTTGAGGTCTTCCTAGGGATGGAGATTTTAATAGATCCCAAACACAGAATAACTCACATCCACCAGGATAGGTATATTGAGTTTCTAGGGAAGCACTTTGCTGACCTCTTGACTCATGTTCTTGAACCTCAGTGGAAAGAAGATAGTGAAGCATGTGGATCCTGTTGATATGGGTAAGCCATTGAATGTGACCTTTTACTTGCACCTCATCAGCTCCCACGTTTTCTTGGTCACAACTATGCGGTTTGACATTGCCTTTGCAGTAAACTTGCTAGCACAGTTTTCTCTGAGTCCACGCAATCCTAGTTTGGAGGTGGCTGAATGCGTCCTGTCTTATGTGTTGCGAAAGCCATGCCATGGACTCACCAATAGTGACTGGACGTGGAGTGCCAATGGGAAGAGATGTATGGGGTAGTGTTCCTGTTAACCTAGGGGTGAGTGTGCACCCTGGAGGGTCCCTAGCAGCGGCTGGTTCACACAACCAACTGTTTTTGGAGAGACGGAAACTGTGGTGGCAACTGGTTCCAAGGATGGCAAAACACTGGTCAGAGAGTGTGGCAATAGTTTTGGCCTCCATTGACTGGGAAAGAACTCATGATCAAGGCTAAGATGTAGTGGCATTTTATAGCCACTGATCTAAGCTTTCCAGAACACCAAAGCATGCCAGATTTGAAGCTTGCTAACAGATTCTATGGCTTCTATAGAGTCACTCAGTAGGCTATCATTTTTCTCACCTAGGAAGGCATCCCTTCCCTCCTCTAGAAGCTTCTGCCCCTTCCTAGATTCCTCAGCTTGCTTCTAGTAGGAGGGAAGGTGTCCAGAAGACCAATACACCTCTAGATGCCTTGTAGGACAAGTCGCCCCTTCTAGAAGGTGTGCCACCTTCCTGGACCATACCCTAGCCTTCTAGAAACTTAAAGAGGAACTCTAGAGGTTGAGCTAGCTTCCTGACATCTATTCTCCACCTCCCTTGAGGCAGGGCAGAAATTCATCTTGAGGAACTTGAATCCGGGCCCCTGCCTCTAGAGGTGGACATCATTAACCACTAAGCCACTTGGGCATGTCTTTTTGGTGTTCCCTTTTGGAGTCACTCCTGCCATGGTGAGGAGAATCTCTCCAACAATTCCTACTTGGAATCACTGCAGTTTTGTGGAAGAGTAGGAAGTAGGGTTGCGTCTTCCGCAGCACACAAGAGGCCGAGAATGTTGCCCTTGGAGTAGGATCTTGTCACAGTATTTGGTCACGTCGCTTGTTTCGTGAAATGCGTCAACCAGTGGAATACATCATTCAGCATTGTGAAATTTTTAGTGCAGCTGATGTCACTGCTCATGATGGTTCTTTCCATGCTTGCACGAACACATTTCTATGGAGTATCACTTTGTACATGGTTTGTGGGAGTGGAAAAAGGTTGTTGTGATGTGGATCGGGACGGAGCGCCAACTCGCCAACTTCTTGACGAAGGCTGTGGGTAATGCTCAATTCAAATGTGCAGTTTCATCCTTTGGACTCGCATCCATGTTGTATTTGTGATGTGCCAAGGGGTGCCCAGATTTGGTTTAAGTTGTGTATGCATTACGCCTCAACATTGAACATCCAAGTGTTGTCCTCACATTGTTGTGCTAACTCTGTCTCTTTCGTTGTCTCTGTCTCTGTCTTTGTCTCTTTCCCTATCCCTTTCCTTGTCCCCGTCCCCGTCACTGTCTCTTTACCTTTCCCTGTCTCTATCCCTCTCCCTGTCCCTGTCCCTATATCTTTCTATCTCTATCTCTATCGCTGTCTCTGTCTCTGTCTCTGTCTCTGTCTCTGCCTCTGTCTCTGTCTCTGTCTCTGTCTCTGTCTCTGTCTCTGTCTCTGTCTCTGTCTCTGTCTCTGTCTCTGTCTCTGTCTCTGTCTCTGTCTCTGTCTCTGTCTCTGCCTCTGTCTCTGTGTCTGTGTCTGTGTCTGTGTCTGTGTCTGTGTCTGTGTCTGTCTCTGTCTCTGTCTCTGTCTCTGTCTCTGCCTCTGCCTCTGCCTCTGCCTCTGTCTCTGTCTCTGTTTCTGTCGTTGTATTTGTCTCTGTCTCTGTCTCTGTCTCTGTCTCTGTGTGTGTGTCTGTGTCTGTCTCTGTCTCTGTCTCTGTCTCTGTCTCAGTCTCTGTCTCTGTCTCTGTCTCTGTCTCTGCCTCTGCCTCTGCCTCTGCCTCTGTCTCTGTCTCTGTTTCTGTCGTTGTATTTGTCTCTGTCTCTGTCTCTGTCTCTGTCTCTGTGTGTGTGTCTGTGTCTGTCCATGTCTCTGTCTCTGTCTCTGTTTCTGTCTATGTTTCTGTCTCTGTCTCTGTCTCGGTCTCTGTCTCTATCTCTGTCACTGTCTCCGTCTCCATCTCTGTCACTGTATCCGTCTCTTTCTCTGTCGTTGTCTCCGTCTCTGTCTCTGTCTCTGTCTGTGTCTCTGTCTCTGTCTCTGTCTCTGTCTCTGTCTCTGTCTCTGTCTCTNTCTCTCTCTCTCTCTCTCTCTCTCTCTCTCTCTCCCTCTCTCTCTCTCTCTCTCTCTCTCTCTCTCTCTCTCTCTCTCTCTCTCTCTCTCTCTCTCTCTCTCTCTCTCTCTCTCTCTCTCTCTCTCTCTCTCTCTCCCCCTCCCCCTCTCTCTCCCTCTCTTGCTCCCCCTTTCATCCCTTGTATAGGGAACGGCAAGGGATGTACAGGAAGAGAGGGAGTGCAGAAGTGTACGGGCCGGCACAACACAACGCCATGCCATGCATCTGTGGTGCAGATGCAAATGTTATGTGCAATGGGTGAAAAAAGAGAGGCAACGCAATGAGCCTTTTGCCCACCACTTGTCAGCTTCTTTGCGACTGTGGAGTGGTCACCCACACAAAGACACGACCTACACTCTCCAAGTTTCGTAACCATGTGTGTTGTTGGAAAAATGTGGCAGCATTCAGCCAAGGGGTTTCCATGTGGCCTAACCCACATGTCACCACAAATGTCTCCAACACTAAGCGTCAAGCATCAACCTAGTTGTACAACAATAGTCAGAAAGTTGCTTTATGTTGGTGTATGGGCTTTGTGCTGCTTGAGTTTCTGATTGTATTGTGCAATGAGTGCTTCTCAGTTTGATTTCATGATGCTCAACCAGTTGTATTGCTTCTTCTGTCACACTTCTGATGGATTATTGCCACCTTGTTCATCCATGCATAGCTGATAAATTCTTTCCGATGGCCGAGACCACAACACATAATGGTATGTGCCAATGTCTGAGAGATCCTATGATGATTGGACATGTTTCATCTTTTACATGCTGTGTATTCTACTTGTAGTTGAGACCTGGGTACGTGCTGATATGTACTGGTACCTTGAAAGACCCCGTATCGGTTGATCGGGTATTTTCAGGCTTTGGATCTGTCATGTATGGTTTGCATGTGGCTCAGACGTTTGGTGACATGTTCTGTCGAACGAACATGTATAGGTCCACAACCGGCCGAATGAACGCGGAATACCCTGGAAAATTACAACCAAAGTGTACACTCTTGGTACTAGAGTAGGCAAAGGGCCTTGTACTGGCTGTTGAAAAAAAGAAGTGTCAGTGGTGCCATGTATGGAGCCAATAGGCTCACATGAAAAATGTCATTCATCATCATAGTCGGTGGGAGAAACAATCGGTATGGCATTCATCCGATGTGTACAATGATGGAAAACAACCCAATCCACTTTGGTAGAATTTTCATCACTCCTAATGGCTTTAGCCAATGGTTTTTGGTGCTAAGCAGCACATTTTTGCAGTTGTCAAACGAGAACTTGTCGCGAAGTTTATTGGTATATGCCATTTATCATTCCCGAGCCGCTTGAAGTTGAGCCTTTGTCTCCTACAACAAGGAGTCTATGCACCAAAAAATGCTCAAGTAGAAGGAACCCATCCCTCTCTTGTATTAAAAAAAAGGTACCACTAGATGTTGATCACTATTTGACACAAATGGTGTGAATTGCATGGAAAATTCTATGTTCACCATTAACTCTACTATTAATAGGATTTTTTTCCAATCATTCATTGCTGGGTCCACGAACATAAAGGGCATCTTATGTAGGGTGTGATTCATTCAAATAATTTAACTATCAGTTTCAGGGTGAAATGATGTCGATGTTTGAGACTTACTGCCAAAGTATGTGTCCATCATGTGCAAGTAGTTACGAGCAAAATTCTGATATTGATCTGAGATGATGTGCAACTGCAAGCCGTGGTATTTCACAATACCCTAAATAGATGAGCGATCTTCTCTGCGTTTACATCAGAGGTTTTGAGGATAAAAAATTCATCTTTTCTAGAAGATAAAAAACCACTAATGTTGTATCATGGCTATGGGGCGTGTCAGGAAGGCCGGTAACAAAATCTATGTTGACACATTCCCATGGAGTGCCAAGGATGGGAAGCTGTTGGAGAATTCCACTACGACTTTTGTTGCTAGCCTTGTTTCGAAGACATGGGTTACATGTCATGCAATACTTCAAGAAATCAACACTCCATCATGACCACCAACAGTGCTCCAAGAGTTCCTGTCCCGTTTTTGTGGTCCCACGTGACCTGTGATTGGAGGATCATGGAACTTAAAATTGTCGTCATCTGATGGCTTCCTGAGTCAAGCACACCAACTTGTTCTCCATGCTAGTAAATACTCAAGTTTCCCACCAATCAATATCATTCTACATTTCAAGAGACTTGAAATAAAGATTCCATAAAGTATCCGATCCGGATCCTATCCATAAAGTTGTTCTAGTTTACAATCTCTTGTTGTGGTTGCCACGGAGGCAAGGGGAGATTTGGTTTCTGGCCATAAAATACCCACTCACCTGGCAAGGGGTTGCTTTGTTTCCAGAGGCTGCTGGCACAGTGGATCAGTCACATTGATGTGTCTTGGTTTATAATCAAAAGAACTATTGTGTTAATAATTGACGGGTTAATAATCCCACGAACTATTGCTCCAACACACCCGTCATCTTCACAGGTTTAGCTACGTTTAGAAGTACACCAACCATTTTTGGTTGGTCACGACCATCACACCCCCTTCACCGTCTTCGAAGAAACAATACCACGTCTTCGAAGCATGTACCACCTATCACCTATCGTGTCTCTATATGAATAAGCTTCTTGCTCTCATATGCAATAAGGTGGCCGGTTTTGCATTTTTACTGTTCTGACTCCTTTCACCAACGTCTCACATTGGACCTCTCATGGTTCCAATGAATCCAACAGCGCTAAGAAAGATGCTATGGAAAGAATTTCTTTGATTTTAAGAAAAGTGTTCCACATTCAGTTGTCCATTCTTAACACATGCCTTTTTTCTTGAGCCTGTTTAGTGGAGCTACCAACATTGGATACCCTTGCATAATTCCTTGAAAGCATGTTAGTAGGCCAAGGAAAGGCCAAAACTGCCAAACATTTTCCAGACATGTCCAATCCACTACAGTTTGGATCTTTTGTGGGTGGACACAGACACCATCCTTGCCACATTTGTATCCAAGTATCTAAGTATGTCTCGTGCAAACTTGCACTTGCTCCCTTTTTCATAGAAAGCTCATTTCCTAATGATTGCAAGGACTTTGCACAACTTTTCTATGTACTCTTCCATTGATTTGAAAAAAAAAGGACCTCATCGCGGTGAACCAAGAAAAAATAAGCGAGTTGCTTGGTGAATGTTTGGCTTACATCTCCTTGGAAGGTTGCCAAGGCGTTCATCAACCCATAGAAACAAAGTAGAATTTGATAACTTTCCGAGTGTTATTGAAACACTATTATGGGCACATCATCTTCTGAGATGCGGATTTGATGTATCCCTGCGACAAATCCATGGATGAAAAAAACTTTGATCTTTGGATTTCATCAAACATGTCGTTAATCTGCGGTATCGGATATCAAATGTTCACTTTCACCTTGTTCAGCGCCCGGTAGTCAATGCACAAACCACCATTTATATTCATGAAAGGATCGGTGCATTGTATTGCAAGCTACCCAGCTCGATCCATCCTTTCACAAGGTGCTCTTTGAATTGGTATTCAACCTCTCACCTTTCTACGAGACAAAGGTGATACATGGATCAAAACGGATAAGTCACCTACATTTGTAGCAGAATCGCGTGTCCCATGTGTTGTTCTAGTGGAAGCTCAGCTTGTGGATCTTTGAATACATCCAAGAACTCTGCCTATGGGGATTCAATCTCTTGCAACGTGTTTTTCTTCATTTTTTCTCCACTTTTTAACTGACAATCCTATCAAATGCATTTCTTGACCACATCCTACACAAGCAAGCACAGAATTTAATTCATGTGAGGAACAACTCCATGCCCTAGTGATTTCCATATTAGCTCATTTTTCAGGACCTAATGATGCGATTTCCATATTCTCCCAATTTTGGCCTTTTTCTCTTTTCACAAGTGATTCTCCCATCATATGCCCCTTTTCCTCCTTGTTTTTCATATTCTCCCAACCATCACAAACGTGTTTTCAAACATAGGCAAACGTCCCTTTGATAGGTTACATAGTCCAAGACAACATCAAGAAGTAAACAGAGTACACATGGATTGATTGTTGTGCTAACTGACGAGCTCCTCTGAATTAATATGTAAACAAAACTTGACAGTTCACGAAGGCCGGAAACTTTTGTGTAGGAAGCCTCCGTGGAGATGTTTTTCAAACTGATTCTCCCATGCATGCTGTATTTTTGGAGGTGGAGGTAGGAAAATGGAAAATAGTTATTTTGAACGAGTATGACAAGCAGTACGTTGTTCAGAATCTGAGTAAAATGGCACTACCCTTTTTGGAGGATCAATCAGTGTGAAAATTCACCATAGCCTTATTCTCATGGAGCCAAGGATTACCAAGAACCACGTTGAATGGGTTGGGAAAGTTGAGTGACACGTGAACTTTGGGTGATGACCTTTGGGTGTGTACCTCTGAGTGTAGATTTTTTATCTTTAGGTATCCATCACGGGTACCGTACGGTTGTCTCCAACGACAACTGCGCCATTCAATGGCTCATACTTCAAGCCCACCTGTCAGGTAAATCTGAGGCTAATGAAGGATTTGTCTCCTCCAATGTCTTGCAAAACTTTTATGGGAGTCCCTGTTAGGTTTCCTCTGAACTCAATTATTATATTGCCTCCTCTCTTTCAATGAAAATGGCGTGACGATGGCAAGCCGAGTTGTAACTTTCATGATTCACCAATTTGGGTCCACATTTTGTGGTCGTGCATGAATTTTGCAAGTACCTTCCAGTCTCTAAACTTGAATGCATAAAAATAGTGGACTAAAGGGCACCTTTTGTCCACCAGCCTTCTTGGCTTGGGGGCTCAAATGCTGCCTGTCCTTGACCCCACCACATTTTCCGGTTGTACCTTGAGCCACAGCAGTTTCCACATGAATGTTGCAACCTTGTTGTGGAAATGCGTTTGGTTGTGCATACAAGAAGTTCTTTGGGTTCACTAAATACAGATCTTTCATGTAGTCTCACAAAATCCTCCATGTCTTCCACCCCTACCTTGATGCGGTGGTGGTGGTGTTGTTCTTCAGCTTCTCACTGGACAGACTATCACGGAAGAAACCCAAGAGCAAGTACTTTTGATACTTGAACGTGTGGGTCCCATCTCTCTCATTGAATGTTTTGGCTTCGTTGACAAGTGTTTTTAACTTGCTCTCTTGTAACTCGAGAGAGGTACCCTGCTTCTTGACATTCAGGAGCTTATAGAAGGTGCACTCCACCTTCTCACGTTGAGTGAACTTCTTGTACATGATAGTTTACAAAGCCTCTTTCAACATAGGCTACTACTCAAGGTGAGGCTGCTGCGTCGTCCTCCTATTGGTAGCATAGTTGAATTGCTTGTCTTCAAGTTGCATCAAGGCATAGTCACCCTACTGACTAAGTGGATCTTTATGGATCCAAAGGAAATCTTTCATGTGGTTGAGCCATCTGGTTG
>SZWC01019200.1:38567-50057 GCA_023375785.1 Penium margaritaceum | reverse complement strand
GGATGGAGGGAGGGAGGGAGGGAGGGAGGAAGGGAGTGGGGGGAGGGAGGGAGACAAGGAGAAGGATAGTGATTGAGGGAGGAGAGTTGGGTCGGATGAACGGGAGACTGAGATGGATGGTGTTGGTGATGGTACGTTGAGTGAAAGAGGGTGTGTGGGGGGGGGGGGGGTAGGACGAACGCCCTCTTCTCCCGGAGCTACCGGACCTGACGTCGCCGTGACTGCCGTGGTGCTCGTGTTCGTGGTGGTGGTCATCTTGCGGGTGATGGTGATGGTGATGGTGGTGGTGGTGGCCGTGGTCACTGTGCGTGTGCTCGTGGTGTTGATCGTCGCCCGACATGCTGCTCTTTGGACAGCGGCAGAACCAGCAACGGCGGCGGCGACGGCGGCGGCGGCGGCGGTGGCAGTGCCGGATTCAGTTCCACGCTTCGCGCCACAGGAGAGGAACTGAAAACAGCATTCGCGCGATGACCACGAACGCGATGACGGAGGAGCGCGCTGCCGACCAGGCCCCTCGACTTCTCGCCTTACTCCCTCGCTTTTCCGTCACTCCGGAACGAACCCGGCGAGGACCTACTTTCTCCGTATCATGCGTCACAATGTCTCCGTGCACTGCAGGCCGTAATCGGTGCAGCTGCTAGCGCAGGCAGCAGCTGTACTGGAAGTGAAGCAGCACCAACGACGAAGTGCAGCAGCAACAAGACTGCTTTCGGGACCACGTGGTCCATGCGCAAATGCAGCGACCAATCGGCTTTGCTCGCGGCTGGACTCGATATTTCCGCGCTAGCGGGAGCTTCCAAGAACTCTTCTATCGAAGATGAGCGGAAACGTTTGGATCTGTAACGGGAGGGCAAGCATACCCGCGGCGACAACTTGACCCCTTGCAACAATACAAAGCGACGATTAACAAAGCACCAATTGCAAGCTCCGTCCAAAAACATTCATTCCAATTTGTGTGAAGGTCTATGATAATTGATATTTTTATCCTCCTTCAGGTCAGGCGCATTCATTACTCCCACCTGAAAATCTCGTTCAACCGTTTACGCCGTCGGTGGTGGTAACTGCAATCAGCATGAAGTCCGCAAATAATCTATTGTCAAAACACCACCTTCTAGGAATTTGCGTCACCACGTATCGGTTACGCTTAGATACGACCTTGGTCAGATCTAGTGGACAATCTTATGGACAGTCTTATGAGCGAACAGAACTTCGCTCCTTCCCATTGGCTATTGGGGATTCTAATCTAAGCCTGTCACATGAGCATGACAACTTTTCTGACGCAAACCTATATTCCATGCGAGTGCGCACATTTCACCTAATCCAAGAGGGAGATCGCTGACGCAACTTATGTAGACCGATTAAACTTTCTACAATTATTGTGGACATTCACGATTGGACATAACGGGACCAGTTTGGCCGTCAAAACCTGCCAGGTAGGAGTACCGCTTAAGGAGCCAACATCAGATAGGAGCCTCCGTCCGATTAGGACTCCAGGTCGGAGCCGGGCGCTAGCGTAGAAGACAACCCATCACTTCGCTTAAGGGCAGGACCTAAACAAAGAATATTTGTGACTATCTGTTCTTGCTTGCGCTGTGAGCTTAGACTATCTGTTCTTGCTTGCGCTGTGAGCTTAGACTATCTGTCCTTGCTTGCGCTGTGAGCTTAGACTATCTGTTCTTGCTTGCGCTGTGAGCTCGCAACATTCACCCTGCCCGTGGGCGGGGCCATTTAAGCTCACAGCGCAAGTGTCAATGCATGCACGCCGTTGTAGATGGGAAAAGGAAGGGTAGGGCACGTCATCGTCGTAACCGCCGTTCAACAGCTGCGCGCAGCACGCATCCACTATCTTGATTTGGAAGAAACAATCTCCTTCTTCCTCCAAATCAGGCCCTTGTAACATGTATAGGTTGAACCATACCGTCGTAGGGCACTACGGGCTGGGAGAGGGCAGGAAATGAGTGTGGGGGGGGGGGGACCACGAATGGTTGTCAGGGAAGACTGACAAGATCAAGGTAGACGTTGGGCTTCTGCTGAGCACATTTGTGCAATGTTGTCTGAGCACTTGCCATAGTCCTCTCCACCACTTCCACCTCGAGTTCTCTTTTTTTTGTGGAGAAGAAGCAGCGGGACAGAAACGTCCTACTCATCTTCTGCACCCTGTCAACTATGTTAAGTGCTGAGAGAGCAAAAGCGCAACCACGACGGGGATCGAACCCGCGACCTTTGGATCCGAAGTCCAACGCGCTAGTCCACTGCGCTACGCGGTTGATGTTAGGAGGTATGTATACAAAAGTGGAGAATACAATTTGTTGTTGGATAGAAGGAAGTGACGTTGTCTTGGATTGCTCAACCCATTTGTTTTTATCTCTCAGATCATCATGACTAGTTCGACTGGCGGGCAGTGGGGAAGTCTCAAATCTCTCCTCACATCACCTTGTTCTCCCTTTCATGCTCTTGCCCCACCATGTGTGGAGGTTCAGTCGTTCTCACTTCCACACTTTGCAAGTGCTCTGACATGGGCTGCGAAGCATCAGCGGGACCTATCTTGGAATGGAGGGACGGGGACAGGGCCAAAAAAGGAGAATCCCCAAAAATTGTGTTTGTTCCATGTTCGTGGGGTAAGGAGGAGAACATATGTGCTGAGGATGAAAAAAGGAGGGGTCAGAAAAGGGAAGGAAGAGGATGGAGATGGGAATATGTGTAGACCCTCTTTTCTTAAACGTTTTAAGGACATATCCACAGCTTTCTTTGACTGTCCCCATGCTCAAATTTGGTCACATCGCAGGCTCCATCACCAGATTTTGGGACATAGAGAGTAAATATTTCAAAAGGCTGAGGATGTTCAACCAAGGAAGGTTGAGGCTCATCTCAATGTGGCACACATCAGAAGTGCATGCATGAGGGGTTTCTTTGCCAAAAGCACCATCACTAAAGCTCAGGCTCCAAGGCGGTACCTGCGAATTCAACTGGTTCCCCATCAGATACGAAATCCGTCTCAACCTCACAGTGAGGATGTTTGGAAGAAACCGATGGCAGTCCCTACGTGACTGGTGTCATCCTTTGCCACTCATGCGATTCACGCTGTGCCAGAAATCACATGACCTCTTCGATACTATTTGCGAGTGTCCATTGAAATTTGAATTTCTAGAATGGTGGAAGCTGAGTCAAGCCGATTGTTTCTCTACCAACTCCTGGAGCACATAGCCATGTGGTTCGGGCCACCGGTGGAATTCACTACCATAACTTTCGGATGCTCCCACTTGTCAAATACTTTCCAAAATGACGCACAACGAGAACACAATCAAGTCAAATGAACCAGTCCCATACCTTGGTACCACCACACACATGCTTTTCCATGAGAAGTCGCATGGCCTAGGAATCTACCATCATCCTCAGCGCTGACATTAACACCTTCTCGCACACCAAGTGCAACTGGATGTCTGTGTGCTTTGTGCAAGCAAAAAATGTGTGGTTCTTCTCTGCATACATGTTACATCTGAATTTTGTTTTCAACTTTGGTGAAGTGGGCCGAGGCCAACTTCACCAAATAAAGGCTCGCCAACATGTCTATGTCCTGAGAGCGTTAGTGGTCCACTGGTAGAAAATAGAGGAGCTCTAGAGTTTGGAATAACAGGGAACCCACATTTTTTGCGAGTAATGGCTAGTGTAACTCCATGTCGAAGTGTCAGAAAATTTAGTGCATATGAATAAGCATGAGGGAAAAGTGCAAGGCATGGTTGGGGTGGCAGACACGCGATGGGTGTGATGCATGCGATGTTGCACTGGTTGAAGTAAACTCACCAACAAAGTTTAGGAATTTTGAGCTATGCCACCAGAGGGACTCAAGAGGTGGTTGTATGAAGATCCATAACTATCAAGAAGTTAAATGATCAAGATCACGATGTTGCAAATATTTTTGGAACATTTTTTAAGCTTGCTCGAGACTGGTCCCTTTTTTAATTTTTTTATTTTTTTTAAAACATGGTTATGTGGTTCCAACGCCTGCTTGTGGACTGTCACAAATTGAGAAAGACGATTTTTGGAAGAAAAAAAAAAGACCAAATCCTGATAGACGTATGCTCCTCAGTACCATGACTAGCGTGGACTATGGCGTGGAGGAGGAGAGCCCGCACACGACCATCATCACAAGCCCATGCATCGGACAGCACACAGTGAACGTGTAAGATTGGAAATGCAAATGTGGGGCCTGGAAGGAGCTGGGCTAGCTTTTTTTTCATCCATACACCTCCATGATTCACAGAGGTGAGAACCACGAGCTGATGTGTGGGATGGGCATACATGGATGGCGTATGGGCGGACTTATAACCGTCCCATAACAGGTCTCAACTTGCTACATCTGAAGTAGCCTGAGAACACCTCCTGGATGCAGCATGGTCCCAAGCAGGGCCATGGAAGATTCAAAATAAATCAACGGGTGTGTGAAAGACAGAAGAAGAAGCGCGTGTGCCCTCGGTCCGGGCTTAAGGGGCACACAAAATGTAAGTGCCAGAACCTACCGGCAGTGGATCCAGCAGGAGCACCTTATTGATAACATTGACCTCTGTAGTTATCATGCCTTGTTTTGTAGGTTTCCTTCTTTTTGTTATTCACAATGGATTAGCAACCGGATTCTCTTGACTGTCGGCATCACTCGATTGGATCCCCCTGCCCTCCAGAACTCCCGGAGTGTATTTGAATGTGTATCAGAGAAGTGCATAGGGGTAACCGCCAGTTTTTCACACTAATACATGTTTCACTTGCAGTTCGATGCATGTTCACGAGATCTCGTGGAATGTGCATAAAATCTCATACTACATATCCATCAGCTTCAATTTTACGAGAAACTTCCCATAAACATATCATCTTGTGGGGTTGGGAGCAACCCGACTGGATCCGAGATGTCGGGACCCCCTCCCTCTAAATACAACAGTACATAAGCTATTTGTAGTTGATGGGCACGAGGAATGATACAGTGGTGTATCAAATTTCACATAACAAGAAAACGATGTTTGCTGTTCATGGATGAGTACCAAGGGACATGATGAACGAAGTATGTCCCTGCAACTCCGGAAGAAGTTGATTTTTTTGTAAAAGCCTTGAAATCGTATTCTATGTCGTGCGATTTGCAACATCATCGGCATTTTGTGCCATTGTGATTCGACCTTTGTGAACTCTTTCCACTGTTGTGAATGGGAAGTTTTCTTTACTTTTGTCACAATAACGTCCTGGAATGGTGCTCATACATGCGTCCCTAATCCTCCCCATTTTTTTCAATCTGTTCACAAAGCGTTGTAGGGACATGTATTTTGACGACCTTATAAACTGTACATTCATGAAACATATGAACTTCGACTTCTGTTCAACATTTCTCTGTGCAAACAAATCAGTGTAGTTGTTTGTATGTCCACCCGCGACGCTCCTCTGATGCATGTGTGTTTTGTAAAGGAGGAAGAACCCTCTCATATCTCCGAAGATGATGCTCCTCTCCGCGAAAGTCAAGAGTGTATTAGCGAAGTGAAGAAGGGGAGTGAAGCTGACGGACAATGAGAAAGATGTAGTATTGTATCCATTATGTTATCGACGGTTTATCGAGTACTGACAAATTTCAGAACTACTGGTGCATTAGGTCCTTGCAAATTAGGAGGAGAGAGGTTCCGCATAGCCCCCTTCCCCCTCCTCTCCAAATTATTAAGTTTATTTTCAGATTGTAGCGGGGAGTGTATTGTGGGGGCCCAAAACACTGTACACTAATGTATTCTTCATTCAAACTTTGATTTATGTTTTAACTTCTCTTAGCAAATGTATGTGTTTTTTTGTTTTCCACCAGCGACACTCCTCATGTACAATTAAGAAAACATGCGTCATGTATTTAGGGAGGGGGTCTTCTTGGATCTTCCCATATGATGTCTCCTCCTCAAGTCAGGATTACATTAGCAAAGTGTGGCTGGGTGATGTAGCTGATGGATAATGAGAAAGATACACTGATGTATCTATTGTCAAGCCAGCTTTGGTACATTATGACAGTCATCTAAAATCTTTGTGAAGCTTTTGATGGGTGGAAGTTGAGCTGGTACACCCGCTCGATCGCCACTCAAATTTCAAGTGGTAGTCAAGTTGTTGACCTTGTCGAGTGAGAATCGAGCAAACGTGTCCACTCTAGTGACAGTAAAGATACTGCTCAAGCGACAGGTTTTTGCTATATTCTTCTGATAGTCCTGAAGCCAGGACAAGATACCTATACTGCATCTTTTCATCAATGTATTTCGAATGGGTGTAAGAAGAAAGCATAGATGTCGCCATTCAAGCGTCCGGATTCAAACTATGCCTTCTTAGTGTGACGGCGTAAGTCGCTACTTAGACTTTTAGGTTTTCCTTTAGCGTTCCTTCATGAAAATTTAAAGAAATTTCTTGCATCTTTGTTTGGGTGAAAGAGAGAAAGGAGGATTGGATTATGTTGTATTTTAAAATAATTTTCTTTGTATCTTCCTTAGATGTGAGCTTTAATTGTACACAGCTTGACTGGTGCATTTTTTAGGGGTCATGAACAACACATGGAAGAGCAGCAATATGAAGGTTTCCAGCAGCATTGGATCCATAATCAAGTAGACCAGAAGCAAGTGGTGACGCAACGGGTGTAGCAGCAAGTGGTGCAATATTGGGCACGGGAGGAAGTACTGTAGTAGCGACTACATGTACAAATGGTGCAACAGCTACTGTAGGCGAAAGTGGCACAAGATCAGGTGGAGGACCAACTGGTGTAGCAATGGGTGGGTTGGAATTGAGCGGGAGCTAGACACGGCCAAACCTTGGACGCTTGAAAACACCCAAAATGGTGGCAGTTGCATCAATAGTGGAGGCTACAACTGGAGCAACATGGAACAGTCCAAAGAGTGACCTAGAGGTGAATCCCTAACATGACTCAGGGGAAGAGGAGGTCTATGATCACGAGGTTTATCCTCTCTGACTCAAATAAGGAAGAGTAGAAAAAGGACAACTTTGAGGACATAAGGATGCAACATGAGTGAGAATTTGAAAAGGAGGTCTATCAACAAGCACGAGCAGATCATGAGGCCATGGATGGTGATATAGCGTGGGAAGATGACCCCAACAAGAAACACAAAGACGCATACATATGAACGGTGATATTTCTATGCAAATAATCATGTAATTTCTGCCCATATATGTATTTCTTGTAACATTCAAGACCAAACATGATTGTGCTCCATTACATTGTGTTTGTAGCTGTACATGGAGCTAGCTCCACAATGCTAGTTATTGAGCTAACAACCTCTAGTAGAGATGACGCGAAACCGAAAATCTCACCTTTTGTTCACCTTCTTCCTTTAGATGTAAGTGTTGTGCATGTCAAACTTAACCAGGCATGGACTTAACCTTCAAGAGTACTAAAACCTCAAATTTAAATCTCAATAGCAGCTGAAGTCATCAATACGCAAGAGAGCATCAAGCAAGGATTAATTGATCAGCATGCATATGTACTTGCAACGTGGGCTTGACACAAAAGCATCCTAGTGCCAAAGGTGGTAGACCAACCGTGTAGATTTCAAGAAGCTACGTAATTCCCTTATTGGAAGTTTCTTTTGCAAATTTATTGTACATGGGGCCATGATGAAAATCATGACCTCTCACTTCACCAAATGAACAAAATGGCCAAGTCGACCATTCATCCACATGGTGTACTCACAGGTCATAGATAGAGCATGAATGAGTCACCCTACGACGGATCCAAGTTTCATACCTCCACAAGGGCCAGAGCATTCTCGAACAGTCTGAAAGAAGCGAATACGAAGTATACATATTAAAAAATTCTCCCTTGTACCTTGCATCAGTTGCCATGAGCATGTTGAGAATGAAAGATTGGAGAAAGACTAGGAGGAAGATCAAAAGGATGAATGGAATCATTGATGAAGAAGTGACTGAAACATGACAAAGTCACCAAGGTATATGCTGGCAATTGCTCAACCCTTTGTAGAGCAAGTGATGATGTGGCGGTGGAAATCAGGCAATCAGGAAATCCGTCGTCATGGCTGTTGATCATTTGCCCGATGGATTCTTGAGCATCTAGAGTTACCATTCCCCGATTTCCAGTTAGGGTAATGTTACAAATAGCCCGGAGCAAAACTCTGAACCACTGTGTCCCAAGTGGCCGAGATTGTAACAAAACTATCCTAGAGGACGCGATGATACTTTCGTAACTTCAACACGGTAGCACAAGCGAGGGAATCTCATGGCGGGACAAGTCACGCAATGAGAAAGGAACTCTACGTGGACGGAAAGCTAACAACGGACCACAACTCCCGCACACATACCGGGTCTCGCTGTTTTGTTTCTACAATGTTCAACATGACAACGAAGGTAAGGAGATGAGTGAGAAACACAGAGATGCGGCTCCCTTGTCAAGATGGGTCTCGCCTGATATGAATTCTGGAACGTGTTCCAGTTCAGATAGCCCGCAGCACTGAGAATAATGTTCAGCCTGGAGCAAACCGGCCACAGTCTTGGAGGCCACACCTGGACTCCCACACTAAGGTGTGTGTCACCGGAAAAATTTTACAAACCATACAACAAGCATGAAGTAACTGCCATGTCCACCCTCTCTCAAACGTGTTCATGGAACTTGGATGGCAATGGTAGAATGGAGCCACTCGGAGGTGTCAGCAATCACAACATGAAGAGCCTCAATGGAGAGGGTAGAGATGGAGGCCTCTGTAAAGCCGTAGGTGGTGGTGAGGGGAGGAATGTTTCGGACGAGAGTGATTAGTCGATGATGAATATCGGTCAATACGGGTGGAGGAACAGATGATTCAAGAGAAGGCGGAGGTTGAATGCAGGCCGAGGGAGGGGACGAGTGGGAGGCGGGAAAACAAGGACGGGATGCACGACTAAGAAGTTTTCGGGCTCGCTTCCGAGCACAAGCGGATACCAAGAGTGAAGAAGAGGAGAGAGGGGAGAGGGGTGAGAGAGAAGTGGATGGAGAGGATGGAGGGGGTGACAGGCATGGAGGAGCGGGAGAAGGGGAATAAGGAGAGGACAGATGAGAGGAGGGTGGAGTGATGAGAGGCGAGGATGGGGCGGAAGTGGCAAGACTAGGAGGAGGGAGAGGAGAGGGAGGAGTGGGAGTGAAGGTGGTGTTTTCCGAGGAGGGTGAAGAGGGAGTCGTTGAGGTGATAGGGGAGGAGGGGGGTGAGGGAGAGGACTAAGGAGAGTGGGGGAGGTTGAGGATGGAGATGGGAGAGGAGGTGACGAGAAGAGGGCTGGAGAAGAGGAGAGGTGGTGTCAGTGGAGCAGGACGAGACGAAGACCGAGGGGTTGAGAATGTTTGGGCAATGAGGAGTTGACAGGATTGGAACGGAGAGGATGACCGCGAGGGCATTGAGGAGGCGGTGGGCAGCGTCCGGAGAGATAGAGCAGGCAGGAGGAGAGGACGTGAGACGGACAACATCAGTGAGCACGTTCACAGCCAAGAGTAGGGATGGAGGATATGATGATGCATGAAGTGCAGTGAAGCTAGCAACCTGGGCCGCAAAGGCAGAGAGGCGTGGAAGGAGACTGTGAGGAGACAAAGACACAGGAGAAATGGTGCGCAGACCATGAGGGACCCATAGGGGAGGGCGACATGGACATTGTGGCCAGATGTGTGCAAGAGAGGCACAGTAGAAGCAGGGATGGGGATGAGGGGGAGAGGACGCATATCAGTGTTGCCACCGGGGTCCGTTGTAGCCCCTATACCGCGACATCGAGGCATCGATATACATTGATGGAGCATCCATGTTGCGGTTTCACATTGTCAGTGTGCCGATCCATGCACAACCGACAAACAAATGTACAGTGTCGCTTGCCAGCTTGCGAGCAAGGAGCGAGTGTCCGGGGTCAAACGGCATAGATCCAGACAAGAGTTGGTCTGTGTGTTTGAGTTTTTGACTGCCGAAATGAAGTCATGCCCATTAGTCCTGCCAACCAAGCAGTGGACTGTACAAACCTAGCAGTTTGAATGCAAATCCTCGTCCAAACGCACGGAGCTGGTCACACACATAGGACGCCGTTGGACCGAAACGCAGGCCCGTCTGATGCATGTTCCTGCGCTCGAGCCACCACATCCGAGCCTGGAGTGCAGGCCCGTCTGACGAATCACGTTCCTGTGTTCAAGCGACCAGGTCCAGTTCCACCCTTCTGATTGCCACGTGGCATAGACACGGGCATCTTGTCTCAACGTGCGAGGCAGGTGGCAAGTAAGCAATACAACACATTTTGTACGGTTGCCATCTTTAGTCACCGACGGGGTCGCACCCGTACTCTCTAGACATTTTCCAAAATTCTCCTTCCCGCCTATCGTGACAATCTCAGCTATTATACATGTAGATGTGATGAACACACATCCATATGTGTAACAGGGAATACATTCGTACATCGATGTCAACATCGATGTGTCAATGTTTGATGTAAAACTGGCAACACTGACGCAGATAGACATGGGCCACGAGAACAGGGAGGGAGAGACGGTGGGATAAAGAAGGGGTATGGTATGCATGTAGCGGGCAAGGAGGGAGGAAAGGGAAGAACTGTAGGATGAGGAGAAGATGTACGAGGGGAAAAGGGGGAAATGGACAGCGAGAGGAGGGGAGGAAGAGTAGAATTAAAGGAGGGCGGCATGGTAGAGGGAGAGAAAGAGATAAGAGATGAAGAGGAAGGAAGGAGAGGGGGAAGAAGAAACCGAGGAGGGAAAGGATGGAGGGAGAGAGAAAGGAGGAGGATGAAGTCCTACGAGGTACGCGACTCCCAACAAGGGGTCTCACCACTTCTTCTTCTTCTCTCTTCTCTTTTTCTGTCTCAAGGAAAAAACATGAAACGACAAGAAAATTGCGGCAAGTGTGTCGAGGAAGATGATGAGGACTGTGGTGATGATGATGAAGATGGCGAGGAAGATGACGGTGACGATTGCAAGGATGAGGACAATGACGGTGATGAGGGTAGGAGGTGGAGGGGGCAACTGTGGATGTTGATGGCAAGAGGTGATGGTGATGGAGAGCTGAAGAAGATGAAGATAACAACGGTGATGAGGAGGTGGAGAAGAGGTTGAGGAACAGGGAGAGGGGAAAGAGAGGGAAAAAAAGAGTGAGAGAAAGAGGCAAAAGGGAGGATGAGATCAAGGAAGAAAGTGGGAAGGGATGGGATCGAGGGGGGAAGATGGGATCTAGGGAGAAAGGGAGGAGAGAAGGTGGGAGAGAGGGGAAGGACGGAGCCGAAAGAGGGAAGGGAAGGAGGGGAGAGAGCCCGGCAAACGAAGGGGGGAGAAGAAGACTGGGCGAGGAGGGGGGAAGAGAGAGATGGAGAGCAAGAGAGATAGCAAGGAAGGAGGAGGAGGAGGACAAGAAATTGAGGGCAGTGGTGGGAGAGGGAGGAAGGGACGTGGTGTCTGGCGGGAGGGAGGTAGGGATGGAGGTAGGGGAGGAGATAGGGAGGAAAGGAGGGTGG
>SZWC01019200.1:10535-37444 GCA_023375785.1 Penium margaritaceum | reverse complement strand
AGGGGGGAATGGGAGAGATGGAGAAGGAAGGGGGGGACGCGGGAGCAAGGGAAACGGGGAGCAGCCGTCGCGTGCCAACGCACACGATGGGAGGGGGGTGACGCATGCACGAGAGAAAGGGTAGGACGGACGGGGGGTGGGGAGGATGGGAGGGTGGAAGGATGAGAGAGCGGGGGTGGGATGGGTGACGGAAGTGAGAGAGAGAGGGGAGGGAGGGCAGGGGAAGGGAGCGAGGGAGAGAGGAGGCGTGCAGAGGACAGGAGGACGGGGAGAGCGGAACGCGTCCGATGTGTGTGAGGGGTGTAGTGCCGACGCGCACCATGAGAGGAGGGCAGTGCCGAAGCACGCCACAGGGAAAACGCTCACCGGGAATTCCAGAAGCGCCTGAAACGACGGAAAGGCCGGAAACGCCAGACACGCCGGAAACACCAGATACGCCGGAAACGCCTGAAACACCCCAAATGCCAGACACGCGAGCCGGCCTCCGAGACACCATTAGCGCCGGTCAAGGAGGGTCAACGAGGTGGAGGTGGAGGGTCTTGCACCACGAAGCAGCCAGAGCGGAATTGGGATCAACTGGAGCTCGATGCCATGTTGAGAATGAAAGAGTGGAGAAAGACTAGGAGGAAGATCGTGAGGATGAATAGAATTACTGATGAAGAATTGACTGAAACATGACAAAGTCACCAAGGTATATGTTGGAAATTTCTCAACCCTTTGCAGAGTAAGTGATGATGTTGCAGTGGAAATCAGGCAATCAGAGAATCCATCGTCATGGTTGTTGATCATTCGCCCGACGGATTCCTGAGCATCTAGAGTCTCCATTCCCCAATTTCCACTTAGGGTAATGTCACAAATAGCCCGGAACAAAACTCTGAACCACTGTGTCCCAAGTGGCCGAGATTGTAACAAAACTACCCTAGAGGACGCGATGATACTTTAGCAACTTCAACAGACCGGTCTTCGTCACCTACGTTGACCATGCAGAAACATTCCCTGCATGCCTCATGGAGACACTTGTCGGCCCGGTTCACCTTGTTACCAACATACTCAAGGTCCACTATCAAGTATCTAGCATAGTGGCAGAGGATCCTTAGACATATCAATGGTGCTCATGTTTTCAATAGTTCTCATGTTGTCATTACCTGTGTTGTCACCTGTCCAACGGCATGGGCTAAATCTGGTCAGCTGGCGACCATGATATGAATCATACCGCCTACTATAGACCAATTATGGAATACCCACGTATATTTCATGTCAGTTTTCTCTACTTTGTTTGATGAGGACACCCGTATTCACCCCTCCTTGTCACCGCCACAACCCTCCTAATCATCGTCCCTCTTGTTATGGGAGCCGCTGGTCAAGGCGGTGATTACGTCATTATGTTGATGTCTTATGCACATTTTAATGCTCCCATATTATTTTACGTAAAATTTTGTGCAAAATTCACTCAAGAACTGGGTCATTCGGTACAGGGACAAGAAAAATACGTAGTGCAAAGAAGGTAGGCGAACCTCCAGAAACCAGGACACGTTCCAGTTCGACCCCAAGTACGGCGGACCGACTTTCTCGCGCACTGCAGCCCAAGCGCCCCTGGATGGATTCTTAGCCAATGAGGTAAGGTTCATTGAGGTCCATGGGTACTTCGGGATGGTGGCTGGAGCTGTATTCGCAAACAAGGGCGCTTCGGACAGCCATGACCCCTGCAAGCGGTGCTGCCAGCGGTAGTCACGTCTGGAGCATTTAAACTGCCATAACTCAGCCATTTCTCCACATATTGAGGTGTTCTTAGGCGAGTTGGAAAGCTCCCGCTGCGTACTACATGGTTCATGTCTTGTTTTCATAAGTGTATCTTGGTAGAGGGCTTTGGAGTGCCGAGGTGCTTTTGGCTGGCTCAATGGAGCTCGTACATAAGGAAGCCTAGGGGTTATTCTAGGCATGCCAATCTTATCCAGAGACTCTCTACATTGACTTGTACTCATCTATCAATTCTGAAGGATTCATTCATTGCCCACTTCTCCTTGTGTTATAAGTATTACCTCGTACATGTCCATTTGATCCTACAAGCCTTTCACAGTGCACCTTGGTACAAACGTTGCCAGGAGAGTCGCACGGCAAGAACCTCGGTCACTAGCAGCGGTCTCGCTGCTAGGAGAGAGTCGTGTAACATTGCGAGGATTGGCCCACACACCAAGGGGTCGAGGGTGGGAGGTTTATCCCAAGGGCTTGGGGTGTGACCATCACGCTGGGTGCCCCTCGGTTCACATTTGGTATCATAGTGCGTGGACGTTCACTTGGCTTTGTGCAGACCCAAGGGATGAAGCAGATCTGCCACAACTGCGTTTTGACCAGTATTTTTTGGTCAGAACCAGAAGCATGGCAGCCAAGGGATATGACCAGGCCAACCTCATGGAGGATATCTGGCGTGCTCTCGACGAGTTGCACCAAGAGAAATACTACAGAGCTGCATCCGAAGGTTGAGGCGAGGTACGTCAGCTAAGTGTGTTGAGGGGTATCACATTGGCATCCGCACCTGCCTTTCGGCGACCCAAGTCAAAGGAGCCAGAGTTCTACACCGGCAAGGGCAATGTGCAGAAGTGGCTCTTCACCATTAACTTATATATCATGGCATTGGGCGTTCTTGTGGGAGAAGATGCCACAGGACTGGAGTATGCACCTACGCTACATCGGAGAATGGCGCTACACTGGTGGTCGACATTGTGCCGGCGGAAAGTCGCCGGGTTGCCGGACGGGCAGGGGGCCAGGCAACAACTTCAGCCATCACTGATTCTACCGCTAGGGTGGGAACTGCAGCTTGGTGCACGGGCGTTGACGAAGAAGCCAGAGACGTGGGAAGAGTTCAAACAATGCTCTAAGCACATTTCGACCTCGTGAATGGCAACCGAGTTGCACCTGACAAGATCAAGCACGTCAAGCAAGGCGGATCGGTCCAAGATTACACTACATGCTTCATGGCTTTGGAGGCGGAGATTGACAACCTCTCGGACATGGCAGCTACCATGACGGCCTGAAGCCGCACAACCAACGCGAACTTGTGGTACTCGACTTGCAGACTTTTGCGGAGTTGGTTTCGGCGACGAGGCGCATTGATGCAGTAAGCTATAATGCGCGCCGGACCAGCTATGCAACACAACCACGGATGGAACAACTGGATCAGGCTGTGCCCACNTGGGAAGAGTTCAAACAATGCTCTAGGCACATTTTGACCTCGTCAATGGCAGCCGAGTTGCACCTGACAAGATCAAGCACGTCAAGCAAGGCGGATCGGTCCAAGATTACACTACATGCTTCATGGCTTTGGAGGCGGAGATTGACAACCTCTCGGACATGGCAGCTACCATGACGGCCTGAAGCCGCACAACCAACGCGAACTTGTGGTACTCGACTTGCAGACTTTTGCGGAGTTGGTTTCGGCGACGAGGCGCATCGATGCAGTAAGCTATAATGCGCGCCGGACCAGCTATGCAACACAACCACAGATGGAGCAACTGGATCAGGTTGTGCCCACGGAGATGGATGCAATCCAAGCTAGGCAGCAGGGCGCGGGCGGGCAACAAGGACCGAGAGGCTAATGATGGGCTTGTGGCGGGGAGGGACATCGCAAGCGAGACTGCCCCAAACGTACGGCATAGCAGGGAATCGGGCAGCAGCAATGAAGAGGGGACAACCTACTGCTGAGATTCTTTTATCCGCAAGGGACAGCACCAACCCTGAAAGCCTTTTGCCAGTTAAGGAGCTGCCTCAAGTCCTGTTGCAGAATGAATGTAAGACCTGACAGTTTTTAGGGATCATCCTGGAGCTGGTTCTTGAGATTCTGGAGGGGAGTCACAAGGGTTGGAGGAAGCTACGTTGTCTGCTAGACGGCAACGCGAGCCATAGGTTCTTCAACGACAATTGACAACGGGGTTGGAGCTTGCACGGCAGCCGAGGACATCGGCCAAGGCACGACAGGTGTGCAGAGTGGTGGAGTGCGGTAGGGCTCTCGTCAAGAACAAGGTCCACATGGGTGAGTTATTGTGTGACATGGACTTCCACACTTTCCCCATGGATGATTACGATTGCTTGATCGGCCAGGATTGGTTGCATGCATGGAATGTGGAGGTGGATTGGAGGTGCAACCGGGTGGTCCTGAAAGTGAGCGGGAAAAAACTTACTTTGCCGTTGTGGTAGGTCAAGGGGAAGGAGTCAGATGTGGCAGAAACAAGGAAGCAACTGTGCGTCATCAACTTACAGCAATTGAAGCGATGCGAGCGCAAGGGTGTCCAGGTTTACTTGACATGGATGCATCCACAAGAAACAGCAGAGCAGCATATTGCAACGGTTGAAGCAGCAGAGGGGCAACTGCTGGAAGGCCCGAGAGCTCCAGAGTTGTCTCTCGGTGTCAAGGAGGTGCTCAAGGAGTTCGGGGACTTTTTTTGGATGATTTGCCCAAGGGGGTGCCACCACGGCGTAACATTGTCCACAAGATCGAGGTGGTGCAAGGATCGTCACCAATGGTGCGGTCGTACAATCGCATGAGCGACGCGGAGCCTTTGGAGCTGAAGAAGTAGTTGGAGGAGTTGGTGGACCAGGGCTTCATTCGGCCATCGGTGTCTCCATATGCGGCGCCGGTGCTGTTTGTCAAGAAGTCGTCAAGAGAGCTACAGATGTGCGTGGACTACTGGGCGCTCAACAACATCACGGTGAAGAACCACTACTCGTTGCCAAGGGCTGAGGAGTTGTTTGACCAGCTACGAGGCGTGCGTGCCTTCAACAAACTGGACCTGTGGTCGGGGTACCACCAAATCCACATTGTGGAGGAGGATGTAGAAAAAACCACGTTCCAGACGCGCTATGGACACTTCGAGTATCTCATGATGCCTTTTGGGCTAACGAATGCTCCAGCTACGTTCGTGGCGTTGATGAACCGGGTATTCCATCCCTATTTGGACCAGTTCATGGTCGTCTTCCTTGAAGACATTCTTCTGTACTCGCAGACAATGGAGGAGCACTAGGAACACCTACGAATGGTGATGGAAGTGCTGAGAAAGGAGCGGCTGTTTGCCAAGCTCAGCAAGTGTGAATTTTCCAAGCAAGAGGTGGAGTTCCTTGGCACATTGTCAGCAGGAAGGGGATCTGCATGGAACCAAAAAAGGTGGGAGCAGTGAAGGAGTGGCCAGAGCCGGCGTGCGTGCGTGATATCCAAGTTTTTTGGGTTTTACAAACTACTAACGGAGGTTTATCCAGGGGCATGCGGCAATGGGAGCGACATTGACAGACTTGCTCAAGAAGGGATGCCAAGGGGAGTGGGGTACAAAGGAGGGGCAAGCCTTCGGTGCAATGAAGACTGTCTGAGGCAATAGTATTGCTACACCCGGACACGAGAGAAGAGTATGTGTTGGCGACAGATGCAAGGGACTATGCGATTGGCGGGGTGCTGATGCAGGTTCAAGGGAAGGGGTTGTAACCCATTGCGTACTACTCCAAGAAGCTAAAAGAGGTTGAGCTCAACTTCCTGATCCACAAGAAGGAGATGCTTGCGGTGGTCCAGGCCTTCAAGCAGTGGAGGTGCTACCTTGAGGCGTGGCGGTGTGTGGTGCACACGGACCACTATGCACTCAAGTATCTCAAGTTGCAGGTGAACCAAAGTCATTGTCAAGCACGGTGGATGGAGTTGCTAGAGGGCAGAATTGACTACGAGATCCATTACAAACCAAGGAGGATCAACCCAACGGACCTGCTTTCGCGTCGCCCGGACTTGGGCATGCATGCCATCGCGGTGTTCGCAGGATCTCCAATCATCCGTAGCCTGTTTGCGCATGGGTATGCGGAGGACGAGGACTCTGTCGATAGTACGGTGAAGGGGTGCAAGTGGGATAGCCAGTACTGGCGGCGTGAGAAGGGGAACCAGATTGTGATGCCGCGGAGTGTGTCATTGTGACAGGCGTTGTTGGAAGAGGTTCACGACTCGCACTATAGTGGTCATTTTAGCCACGACAAGACCTTCAAGATATTCGCACGCCAATAATGGTGGGCAATGATGGGAGCGGATTCCAATGATTACATGAGCAGCTGTGACACGTGCCAAAGGATCAAGTCACGGAGGGCACGGGCGCCAGGAGATTTGCAGCCGCTATTGGTGCCACAGCGCCCGTGGACGAACATTTCACTGGACTTTGTGGAGGGTCTTCCATAGGCCACAATGGGCAACACCATGGTTCTAGTGGTGGTGGAATGGTTCAGTAAGATGGCACACTTTATTCCATGTGCGGAGAAGGTCACGGCAGCAGAGACGGCTGAACTCCTCTTGCAACACGTCATTGAACTTCACGGGGTGCCGAAATGCATGGTCTTGAACAGCGACCCGCGCTTCAACTACCAGTTTTGGGAGGAACTCCTCAAGAATCTGGACACTCGTGTGGCTCTTTCATTGGCCTACCATCCCCAAACGGATGGCCAAACTAAGCGCACCAATCAGACCATGGAGCAGCTACTGCGAGGGATCTTGGAGCCGGATGGTGAGGGATGGAAATGCAAGCTCCTGTGGCTGATTTTTCCTACAACTCAGCAGTGCATAGCTCCACAAGAAGGTCTCCCTTTGAGGTGGTGTGTGGGGTGCAGCCTTCATGTCCCTTGAACATGGCAACGGGGTCGGACCTACCCGCGGTGCAATAGTTTGCAAGTGACTTCACGAAGGTGTGGCACGGCGTACGAGATGCACTTCACAAAGCGCAACAATGGATGAAGCGGCAAGCAGAAAAGTACCGGATAGCCGAGGAGTTATTGATGGGACAAAAGCTGATATTAAGCTGGTGGAACCTGTAGCTGGCGAGGTTGGAGAGCGACATCCTCAAGCCTCTGTGGGTGGGTCCTTTCCGATCAAGGAGAAGCAGTCCACGGTGAGCTCCGCGTTGGAGCTGTCGGACCACTATGGGATCCATCCCATGCATCACGCTTCTCTCCTTAAGGCCTTCAAGCAGCCGGGTGTGCAGTTTGCAGCGCAGGGACATGCTCCTCCTCCACCGGTCTTGGTGGAGGGTGAGGAGGAGTACGTGATGGAGAGGATTCTCGGGCACCGTTGGCGCGGTAACAGATGGGAGTACCCGGTGCAATGGCTCGGCTATGGGCTTGAGCACAACTGCTAGATCCTTGAAGCTGATTTTCACATGGATGCTGCCATTAACACGGTCCTTCAAGCGTACCAGAAGCGCACCAGGACGATGCTCCCTTGGAGGGGGGGTGATCTTATGGGAGACGCCGGTCGAGGTGGTGATTACGTTATTATGCTGATATCAGATGCATATTTTGATGCTCCCATTGTATTCTACGTGAAAAACATTGTGAAATTGACCCAAGAACTGGGTCATTTTGTGCAGGGACGAGAAAGACACGGCATGCAAAGGTGGGATGCGAACCTCCAGAAAACAGGAGACGTACCGGTTCGACCCCAAACACGGCGGAGTGACTTTCTTGCCCACTGCAGCCAAAGAGCCCCTAGATGGATGCTTAGCCAATAAGGTAAGGTTCATTGGGGTACATGGTTGCTTCCGGATGGCTGTTGGAGCTCCATTTGCAAGCAAGGACGCTTCAGACGGCCGTGACCTCCGCAGACGGTGTTGTCAATGCTAGTCACACCTGGAGCATTCAAACAGCCATAACTCAACTGTTTCTCTATGGATTGAGGCATTCTTCTATGCGTTGGAAAGCTCCCAGTGCAATCTATATGAAGGATTTGTTATTTGCGCAAGTGTACCTTGGTAGAGGGCCTTGGAGCGATGAGGAGCTTTTGGCTGGCTCATAGGGGCTGGTACATAGGGAAGCCTAGGGGTTGTTCTAGGCATGCCAATCTTACACAGAGACTCTGTACATTGCCTCGTACTGATCCATCAAGTCTGAATGATTCATTCCTTGCCCAAATCTCCTTGTATTCCAAGTATTACCTCGCACACGTCCATTCAATCCTACAAGTCTTCCACAACGCACTTTGGTGTAAACGCCGCCAGGAGAGTCGCACGACGGGAACCTCGGTCACTAGCAAAGGTCTTTCTACTGGGAGAGGATCGTGCGACATCTCAAGTGCTGGTCCACACACCAAGGGGTCAAGGGTGGGAGGTTTATCCCAAGTGCTTGGCATGTGGCCGTCATGTCGGGTGGCCCTCGGTTCAAACCTCTAGTCCTTGTTACAAGATTCCAACTCACACCACCTCCTCTTGGTGTTCCTCCTGTTCCCTCACCTACCTCCTCCTCCTTGTCCACACCCATTCCTCCCCCTCCTCTAGTAGCCTCGCCTCCGGCAACCCTAGCAGCCCCCCACAACACCCTTTCATTCACGATGTGTCCATGACTACATCTGCGTCTGCACAAGATCTTCCACCTATTCTTGTTGTGGCCCCTTCATGCGTCCTTGCACACGTCCCCTTCCCTACAGCTCCACTTGTCTCCCCTATCGCACCTCCACCTATACCTCCTCATCCTCTTGCACCGGTGGAAACTCTCGACGTCATCGCTCTTGGTGTTGCCTTGGCTTGTAGTCAGGCACAACTCGCTAAGATGATAGCTCTCTTTTAGTGCTTCTTTGCCTGCTAGCCTGCTCCTCTTTCCTCTTCTAGTGTCACCAGTCCTTCACCTTTGCTATAAGGATGCAATTTCTAAACTGGGTGATTGGCTTTACAACTTAGGTCATAATGCACTCTCTTTGGGTGCACTATGGCCTTGACCGTCTCACTCCACCCATTTTCCATAAGCAAGCTTACGTCACATTTTTCTATCTCTTGTCTACGCCCTCGAACTTCCACCTTCATAAGCTTGGAAACTTCACTGGTTCCATGGTGGACCCAGCTCACCCCCATGCTGTCTGAAGTGTAATCTATGCCTACTATGCTACAAATAACTCTACCTTCACCTGTGTACTATTAATAGTGAATTCCACCTTTTGTTGTTGTCCAAAGGAAGGCATCAGTGGCCTCCTTTATCGGGTGAAGTTTTTTTACCACGCCATTTGGTCTACTTGGGTCTTCATTCCTGATAAGACCTTGGTCTTGAAAATCGTCTCTCGTCTTGGACCCACCTTTCTTGATGCTTCCACAACCAACTCTCTCGCTACCGAGCTAGTTGTGGATTGACATATCCATGGCCTCGTGTGGTGTTTTCTCCCCACCGTTCTTTACCAGATCTAGGCCGTTGTCCATCCTGACCTTCCTCCTATTGATACCCCCGTCCAGCTCGCTCCCCCACACCTTGGTCTTCTCCCGTTCCTGATCTCTCACGTCCCAACCATGCATGCTATCTTCGGTCGCACCCCCCTTCCTCTGGTGCCTATTCCCTGTGATGGCATATGCTCCAAGCCTCATCCTCCTGACCTCCAAGTGCATATCACTAGTCTGCGTGTGCTCTTGTGAGATTGCCTTGGCGGAATTGGTGATGACGCACCCCTAGTCCCATCTATAGATATTGCAGATGAGCGGATCCTCATCCTCATTCATCGAGCTTTAGCAGATCAATTTGCTTCCGCTCCTTCCCTTGATTGCGTGTGACTTTCCGGACCTGCTTCCCCATTCCCTGGGCATGGAGAGGTAGTTTCATCAGTGAAGCAGTGTTGGGTGCTTCTAGATGGAGGCCCTTGGGTTGGTGCTCCTGGACGGGTGCTCCTGGATGGGTGCTCTTGTAGAGGTGGCACTGGGTGGGTGCTCCAATAGCGGTATTGCTATATCTATACTCTGTAAGGGCGTTGCTAGGTAGTTACTCCCGGATGGGTGCTTCTTGAGAGATATTTCTTGGTGGGTACTACTGGACGGTGCTTCTGCCTGGCTTCTTCTAGTTAGGTGCACCTGGATGGGTACTTCTACAGAGTTGCTGCTATGAGGGTCCTATTGGAGAGGTGCAATTTTCTAAGTGTTGATGGATGGGCCACTGGAGGTCCATGGTCCACACCTGCTGTGGTACACTACTTGTTTTATTGCCTCGCGACCCAGATTGCATGCTTATTTCACGTGGTGCTACCAGAGGTCTCGACGTTCCTCTCTTGGGTGCTTCCCTCAGAGAAGTTGGCGGCCTTGGAGGGTGGTGATGTTGGAGGCTTTACTTGCCTTCACCATGGGTACGGCTCGGGTGGTTGATTTTTTCGACCGACAATGTCGTTGTAGTGATGCATCCTATCCTAGCCGCCTTAGCGTGCCTTGCTACTTGGGGTCACTAGCCTTCATGGAGAATTGTAGTAGTCGCGTCTTGTGATTTGGTGCTGGAGCTTTTCACTTGAATAGCCCATCCTCGCTTGCACAATCATGTTAAAATAACTAACACTTCCTTACGCAACCGGACCTAGTTCAGTCCCTTTTCATACCTTGGGGATTTTTCTGGTTTTGACCATGTGTGTTGAGGAGTAACCTCTTTTTGGCAGTCTCGTAATTTGGATTATCCCTATTTCATCTCCGCGATATGCGCAAGTGTCCCACTCTAGACTCGCAGCTGCCACCGTTGTGCAGCGATCACACCATGCTCTTCATTCTTGCCTCATGCCCTCGCAACGCCGCAGTCTTTTCATTTGCATTCCATTTTGAACATGTGCATCTTTGAGCGTTCAGCAAGCAGCGCGATAGTGGTCCATCCTTGAGGCTCACTCCTCTTACTTTTCATTCCAATTTTTTTCCTTCTCATCTTGATCACCTCCACTATGCTAAGCCAGTAACCTTGATATTCCCTTATCGCACCTTAGATTCCTTCTCCCTCACAACTCTCGAGAGCTCCCATTTTTCACAACTCGTAAGAGCTCTCCCCCTTCATAGATTTTGAGAGCCCTTCTCTTATGCAGCTCTTGAGAGCCCCAGACCCGCATAGCTCAAGATCCCAATCAACCCATAATCTGAGTCCCTGTGTACAATAACCCCTAACGGGAACCATGAGCCCCCCACTCTCGGTTCGTCCAAGTGTCACTCAACACGTGGGCTATACACACACTGAATTTCATCCCCTCCCTCTCACCTTCCACCACCCCCCTTACACCCATTCTATTTCAATAGATGAGAGACCAAGAAAAAATGTGTTTTGTTGGAGGTTTTGAGTGACCTTGGGTGCTACAGGTCCCTACAATATGTGATCTCTAGAAAAGCAGGAGATTGAATGTGTTTGTGAGATAATAGGTTTTCTTTTGTAACCAAGGTGGTAAGACCAAATCCAAATGTTGCCTTGTTCTCTATGAACAAAAGTGACTAATGGACTTTGATAGCCACTTGGTCCATAATCAATGTGGCTGTTGATATCTATGAACCAGAATTGCTTGTTTGAGGTTTGCCATTCTTTGGCATGGATTATGTTTAGTGGATTGTTAGTGTGTGCTGTGTGGGTCAGACGAGGGTATGGAGGGATGGGGGGATTTGGGAAATCTGATGGTTTAGAAAAATCCATTACATATGAAAGACATTTTTGTTCGATCTTGGAATTTTGTTCCATTGGAAGGTTTTAAGCATGTTGGAAGAAGAACATGCACTAACTTGAGGAACCGGTGAGATTTCTGCCCTTATGTGGATGTAGTTTTAAAGAAAAAGAATCCCTGGTCTGTGATTTTCATTCTTGGGGTCTCATGTGGAGGTGGTGATGATCCCATTTTCCACCAATTTGCAGAAAAAATGTTTTAGAACAGGTGTCATGGAATGTGTACAACAGACTGGCGAATTTTTAATCCAGAGTTTACACAATTATGAAGCCTGTTTTGAAACTTCAAGGCAAATCTATCCAAAGAAAGAATGTTACAAAGATATGTCAAAACAATATGGGAAGAAAAATTTTGTGAGTAAGACATGTGATACCTAAAAACGATAACTACAAGTCACTATAACAAACATGGTTCCTCATGGCACAAACCAAGAGCCATAATTAATCAACATTTCATTTCATTTTCACATCAATTCGACATAGTATAATTTTGTTTCAAATTTAGAAAGCTAAGACTTGAACATGCCCCCCATTGAATCAACCGAGGCCCAATTTAGAGGGTCCAACTGCAAGCACATGTTAAAAAATCCTTGTATCCCAACTGATTGAATTTGGACTGTGGGTTTCTATGGCCAAAGGAATATAAATCATACACACTTTCATGATATGCTGCTTTTAGAGTCATAAGCCCAGTAAATATGATTTATTGTTCTTCACACATAAGCTAGTGCAAATGGATCCTAGAATGCTGCAAGTGGATTCTTAACAGAGCATAAACACAGAGGAAACTGCTCCTACTTTTCATGTTACGTCACTGAACTCCATGAAAAACTCTGTTAGATTTGTTATCATGTACGCAATCATCAATGGTATGAGTACTAATCTACAACTAATGTTGCTAACATCCTTCCAATTTCTATTGTGAAGAGATCGTTTATATCCTACAACAAATCACCAAGATTCCTGTTTTCATTGAAAAAAGACCTTTTGTAACTAGAACTTTCTATCATTCATTCGTTTTAAAGAATTCTAAACAATATGTCATACGCATTTCAGATTGCCTCAATTCCCCAACTTCAAAACCAATGGTTGCAACACCTCGGCCACTATGAGGCGAACTGAAGTATGAGTAAGTGTTCTGCCGATGGCATACGCAGGGCCGAAACCCAGAAAGGGCATAATTTCTGTTCCGCAGTCCCCGACCTACATCGCGACTTTGTCACAGCGACTTTTTCCACGCTCGGAGGGAAGTCCCCGGAATGCCCCGGAATCCTCGCGCGCTGACGACCACTTTCAGGTCACCTCCGGGAACTCGTCAAAACATATTCTCAACGATCCTCGACGATTCGAGAATACGGACAAAGTTCTTTTGAGTCACCTTGACAAACCTCGCAAACCCTCAATTAAATCTCGAAGCCCCCGTTGAACCAACAAGGGACTTCTCAAGTCAACAATTCAGAACACGGCGTCGAATCATGCAAACCGCCGAAAGCCCAAACAGCTCGACCGAGCCTCATTTTCTTGCATTTGCCATTTTTGTATACAATGCCGACTTTTGGCACTTACAACAACAAAGTATGCTTTCGGTTTCTCAAAAACACCCAACTGCCCCCAATCTTGTGAAAAGTGACAAGCTCTGTTTTCAACTGTGAACCACTTCACTTTCGCTAGCGTAACGCTTGGTATCAGAGCGCATCGGCCCGGGCGGAGCACAATACTAATATCTACATCAACTCAAGACCCGCACGTGTCTTCAAGTGCATCTCCACCGACGAGAAGTTCGCAGACCTCGCGACAAAGTCGGCACACGGAGCGAGCGCACCCGGTGACAGCAGCGGTAACCAGCGAAGACACCGGCGATGGCCGAAGGCACTCCGCGAAGGACCTTCAGCCTCATCGAGGGGGGTGAGCGGATGACGACTAGCACCTCAGCTAGTGCGACCAATCCAGGGTCAGGCATGCCTGACATGCCCATTCCGCTTGCACCACCGACCAATACAACTCCATCGACAACACGAGACAAGATCGCGGAGCTGACTGGCCGGCTAGCACAGATGGAAACGTTTCAACGAATGCTTGTTGAACAGTTGCAGTAGTACGCCGCCGAAATCCATGACTCAAAAGCGCAAGAATTGGCACTCGCCGATCGAATTCACATCGGCGGGACCTCAGTTCGTCCAGGACTTCCTGAGTCGTTCGATCCAGCAAATTCCAAGGGACCGACGATCAGGATCTCCCTGACAAGTTTGGAGGTACACTTCATCGCTGCTGGGGTTCACTCCGACGAACAGAATATGAATCTCGCAGCCTTGCTTTTGCGAGGCACAGCCTTAAGCTGGTGGGCCAATCTTATAGCCATCTAACGGCAGTAGGCTACCGAAGGCGCTAATCCACAGGCTACTACATCGTCGGCACCAGGCGTACTATATTTCGAGCAGGTTCATCCGACCTGGAAATTATCAATAACATCCCCATCCGACTGGCACAAGTTCACCCAGGTTCTTGTCGCTCGCTTCGGCAAGCTGAACAAGAAAACAAAGGTTCGTTACTAGCTACAACGACTGAAACAGCTTTCCAACGTGGCAGAGTACATGCGACGCTTTGCAAAATTATCACCGGCAGCAACCTCGCAGAGGATGACCTCTGTTTTCACTATAACAACAGCCTCAAAAGAGACATCCTCAGAGCCTTCGCGATTTATGACATTAGCAACGATATACCACAGATCATCACAGCCACTGAACACATCAACTTCGGAGATTTCAACTCAAAGTTCAACAAATTCTACGGCTGGCGCCAAAAGCATCATGAGCAGCAGAGCAATGAGCATTGGTCGTAGAATCCGGAGAGCTCGACCCCAACGGATGTCGACGCTGTTGAGAAAAAAGGAGATCAACGGACCTGCTATAGCTCCGAAAATATTGGACACATCGCAAAGAACTGCCCCAGGCAAAACCAGAAGGGGGGAAGCAGCAAAAAAGTAAAAAGGAGGACAGGAGTCGGGAAACAGCCGAGGGCAGGAGTAGACGGCGAAACTCATGCCCCCACCAAAAAACTTGCGCCGAACAAGCACCCACCTGAACGGCTACGATCACCTATTACGGGACTTCCTGAGATCCGTAAATTCGGCGAGGGATACGAGGATGACCAGCATGTGATACTGCTGAGAGTGCAAACGAGGGGTTGCAAAAGTCGAAAAAAAGTGGAGCAAACTCCTGTGGGATGCGACATCAACCACCAAATTGAGCTCAAACCCAGCAACAGCCCAACCGTCAAGGGGACCTACAAAATAACTAATCACGAACTCACACAGCTCAAGCAACAGTTGGACGACATGCTGACTCAGGGGTTCATCCGACCGTTTGTCTCTCCGTACACCACACCAGTACTATTTGTAAAAGATAAAACTGGTAAAATGTTTATGTGCGTGGATTACCGGGCGTTGAACGACATCACATTCAAAGAACCTCTGCCCTCTACCTCGAGCTTTTTGACCGACCACGTGGAGCAAGGATTTCTACCAAAATCGACTTATGGACCGGCTACCACCAAACTCGCATCGCCGACAAGGATGTTGCAAAAGCTGCCTTTCAAACACGTTATGGGCACTTTGAGTTCACGGTTATGCCGTTTGGATTCACAAACGCCCCCGCAACGTTCATGGCAGTGATGAACAACATTTTCCACCCATACCTCGACAATTTTGTCATGGTATACCTTGACGACATCCTCGTGTACAGCCAACCCCCAGAGGATCATCAACGACATCTTTGACAGGTGCTCGAAGTCCTCTAGCAGGAGAAGTTGTAGGAGAAGCTCTCGAAGTGTGACTTCGGTCAGCGTTCGATCAAGTTTCTCCGTCACATCATCGGCGGTGTCCAGATATCCATGGACCCAAAAAAGATATCCGCAGTGGCGGATTGGCCAACTCCAATAAAAGTACGTGATGTACAAGTTTTTCTTGAGTTGTGTAACTATGATGGGATGCTTGTGAAGGATTATGCCCGAGTGTCAGCGCCTCATTCCGACCTCACCCGTAAAATTTGCGAGTGGAATTGGGGAGACAGTGAACAAGAAGCTTTTACGTATTCACGTAAAGCTTTGTCCTCGGCGCCAGCCCTTCGATTGGCAGATCCAATGGCCGATTACGTCATGGCCACGGATGCCTCCGATTGTGCGACTGGGGCTGTCCTCCTGCAAGACAATAGTGGAGGAGAACAACCCATAGCGTACATATCGCGGAAGCTTCACAGAGCAGAGGTCAACTATGGGCGTAGCTGGTAAACGCTGGAAATCGTCGTTGGCGTCGAATTTTTGTGATGCGGTTGGATGTTGGAATGGTTTGTTGGAACATCAATGTTCACACGTGTTTTTGCCAGTTTGGACATTTTTTTACGAGTTTTAGTCGTATTTGCATCTTGTACTGATGTCCATGCGCAAAGGAATGGCTTTAGCGCTAGTTGGACATCCTTCGCTACCTCCTATGCCACGGTCGACATGACACTGGTTTAAAGACCGCCAAACTGCAGCACATGGAGCATGCCCCCATCAATGGTAGTTCATCCAGGCAAAGCCCAACAATTGTTGGCCAATCGTTGGAGTGAGTGTGGTTCTGCCAGGCGACAGAATTCGAGCAAGCCAAGGCCTCTGGTCTCCACCCGTCCATCCAAAAACGAAATGCCGCCCCCGCCCCTCAACCCCCAACCATAGCATCAGCTGACGTCACTTCAACGTAAGGGAGGAAGCCTTTTTGCCATCCCTTGTGCCACCTCCTCTGCTCTCTGCTTGAAGTACTGGCCACGATGTGCTCAGGCAACTGAATCTACCTTGAAAATTTGTCACGGAAACAACTAAAACAAAACCATCGAGACCTCAACAACAGAATCCAACAGAATGGTGGAGGAAGATGGTGCGCAGCTTCCAATTTTGCTGGAAATCATTGTTGGCGTCGATTTCCAGCGTTTACCAGCCACGCCCTATGACGTCCACGAGAAAGAAATGCCTGTAGTCATTCATGCATTCAAAACCTGTCGCTGCTATTTGGAGTGCCGTAAATATGTGGTTTGAACGGATCACCAAGCCCTCAAGTATCTAAAACTGTAGCCAAACCTGAGCCGAACAAACTCAATGGATGGAGTTCCTCGAGTCCAACTTCAACTACGAAATCGAGTATCATCTTGAGAAGAAAAATCTAGCGGACGCACTAAGCCGCTGGCCCGATTGTACAGAGATCAACGCACTACATATTCAAGTAGACCTGTACGTGGCGACGTTATTGACATGTGGCTACGAGGACCACAGAGCCTACAACATGACGAAGTTTCACTTCACAGGCTCCTATTGGCGCAGAAAGCAGAAATCAAGTCGTCGTCTCCAAAGTCGAGGAGCTGCGGCGTATGCTTATCGAGGTATGCCACAACACCGACCGGGGAGGCCACTTTGGAGCCGACAAGACTGTGAAGAAGCTTGCAAAGTACTACCCGTCGGACAAAGTAGGGGTTGACGTCGCACACTTCCGCAAAAGCTGCGACCTTTGTCAGCGATATAAGAGTCGCACACCAAACCCCTCGGACTACGACAACCTCTACTAATACCATAAAAACCGTGGACCGACATCTCCATGGACTTTGTGACTGGTTTGCCTGCCACACTAGAGGGGTTTGATGCCATACTTGTCATCGTCGACAGGTTTTTGAAGATGGTGCACTTCATTCCAAGAACTACAGATGTAACCGCCAAAGAAGCAGCACATCTGTTCCTTGACCAAATCATCCGACTGCATGGGATTTCGCAATCAATCACGAGCAATTGAGATGCATGGTTCACCAGTCAATTCTAGCAAGAATTCATGCAGCGGTATGGGAGTTGACTTCAACGTTTGGCGGTGTTCTATCCGCAAACTGATGGACAAACCAAGTGAACCAACCAAAATCTCAAACAACTCCTCCGAACCCTGTGTGAACCTCACGGCAATGACTGGGCAGTCAAGTTGCCAGTAGCAGAGTTTGCATACAATTCTGCAACATTTGTCGCAAAGGGGAAAATGCCGTTCAAGGTGGTTTAGGGAGCACAACCAACCACCCCGATCGATCTGTAGACCAAGAGCAACATCCCCACCGTCGACACTCATCAGCAAGAGATTTCCACAATCTGGGAGGAAACTCGTCAAACCCTTTCAAAATCGTAAGCAGCTATGAAGCGGCAAGCCGATAAACATCGACAAACCGAGGAGTTTAAGACGGGTGATAGAGTCTTGCTCAACTCCGCAACAGTTAAACTCCACAGATCAAGAAATCCAAAGCTCAAACCCGGTGGTTAGGGCCTTTCGACATCTTGGAGATGCACACTCCAGTCGTCGCAACAATCCAACTACCCGACAACATGCAGATCCACCCGGTCTTCCACATCAGCAAACTTTGACACTACGTTGATGCGGCGATGTGTTTTACTTGGACGCGTGGCACCAGCTCCGCCACCCATGGTTGCAGACAGTGACCACGCGCGCGAAGTTGAGGAAATCCTCAATCACCGACGACAAGGAGGCGTAGATGGATATTTGATCAAATGGAAGAACTATGATGCAGCACATAACAACTGGGTGCCGTACGGTCAACTCTCGGACGTCGGTTATCTCATCAACAACTACAAAGCCCGACTACGGCCGCACAGTGGTAACGCGCCGGGGCGTCGCGGCTAGAGTGGGGGGTGTTATGCCGATGGCATACACATGGCCGAAACCCAGAAATGGCCTAATTTCTGTTCCACTGCCCCCGAACTAAATTGCAACTTTGTCGCGACCACTTTTTCTTCGCTCGAAGGGAAATCAACGGAATGCCCCAGAATCCTTGCGCGTTGACGACCACTTTCAGGTCACTTCTGGGAACTTGTCAGAACGTATTCTTGAGGATCCTTGGTGATTCGAGACTACAGACAAAGTTCTTTTGAGTGACCTCGAAAAACCTCACAAACCCTCAATGCGATCTCGAAGCCCCCCATCGAACCAACGAGGGACTTCTCGAGTCAACGATTCAGAACATGACGTCGCGTCACGTAAACCACCGAAAACTCAAACGGCTCCACCGAGCCTCATTTTCTTGCATTTGCCATTTGTATATGCATTGCCGAGTTTCAACACTTACAACAACAAAGTATACTTCCCCCTTCTCAAGAACACCCAACTGACCCCAATCTTGTGAAAAGGGACAAGCTCCGTTTTAAACTGTGAACCACTTCACTTCCGCCAACGTAACAGTAATCATGAAGTTTGAATATTCACCAACATGTTCTTTGTGAATGATTTTATAGACCTGTTATTCATTGTTTACGTAGACCATAGAACGCACATATCCATGATTGGTATTTTTTATGTTACGAGTGGCTCCCTCGTTTATTGAATTTAGAATGGAATGACGTTTGGAAGAACATGTTTATGTCCAATGTAGGTTCCTCAATGTATATGTATACAAGAAAAAATGAATTTAACCCATTTTCATTATAAATGAAATTTTTTTAAATTCATTTCTTCTTATATACATATACATGTATTCATATATATATTATTTCTTCTTATAAGGAAGGAGATTCTTCTCCAAAGTGATGGAGATTCTCTACTGGAATGAAGGCTTTTGGTTATTGTATGAATGATGCATAATCTTGTTGAGAGAGGAGTCAGGTGGGAGAGAAAAATGTCAGATCGAGGAAATCATCAGATTTTTTTGTGAAGAAGAAGGGACTGAAACATGACAAAGTCACTAAGGTGTATGCTGACGATCGCTCACCCCATTGGTATGCAAGTGATGATGTGGCAATAGGAGCCTCGCAATCGGGGAATCCACTGTCATGGCTATTAATCATTCACCCCACGGATTCATGAACATCTAGAGGTTCCATTCCCTGATTTCTACTCAGGATAATGTCACAAATAGCCTGGAGCAAGACGCTGATCCACCATGTCCCAAGTGGCCGGGTTTGTAACAAAACTATCCCAGAAGGCTCAAGGAAACGCCAGTAGTTTCAACATGATAGCATAAGCGAGGGAATCATCATTGCTCCAACACAAGGACGAGTTGTGCCATCACTCTACAAAACAAGAATCTCTCGCTTTATCCCACAAGGATGTGGGTATCACTTCTACTCTAGATCTCCCGCACAAGTATGGGTCTCGTTCTCTTGCCCTTCAAATGAGTCAGCTCCCGCATTTTACAGACAGGAACGATGAGTAGCTCCCACTCAAAGGCGGGTCTAGCTACTAAGACATGAGAGAGGAAGACCACGTGAACATAAAGCTACCAATTGGCCACAGCTCCCATACACATACGGGGTATCGCTGTTCTATCGCTGTTCTACAGTGTTCAACAAGTTTTTCCTCCCTTTCTACACCCCCCACAGGACAATATCCAACACAGGGTGGTTTGATGTATTCCTTCCATTACAATTACATCCCTCTGCTCTCTCATTCCAAGATTAATCTTTTTGTGTGAATGTATTGGACTATGTGCATCACAACATGTACAATAGGTAATAAGTACTTACACTTGCCTAAATGGCCATACAAATTCCACTAAATGTAAACCATCAACCTAGGAAACTACGGCAATTCCATGTTCCTTGCGCATCTAAGTACATCTATGTACCGACGAGATAGTTTTTGTATTTTATTCCCATAGCTGCACTCCTTACTCGTTACACTTTAAAAGACGGCTGTTTGAGATTTTTTTTGAAACCCATGCAGAAGGAGGTCGTCGTCTCCTCCCTCCTCTCTATTCATATGAAAAAATTAATGGGGGATTGAATTGGACTGTGTAGATTGAGATGACATGTGTACAATTGCATGCAAGGTCGATGCTTGAATGGATCCATAGGTGGTAGATATTCAATTACTACCATAACTCCAGAGAAAAACTTGTGGATGTAGCTATACATCACCTGCGAGTACGTTGAAGTTTGTTTTGTTATCTGGTGCACTTGCCAATACAATCACCCAATATGCATTTTGTGAATGAGGGTAGGCATGGGCTACCGACCCCAATCTCAAACAAAGGAAGTGTGTTGGGCAAATATGTTGGATGATGTACATTGCGGCACGTGGGAGTGGCACATAACATGTGGTTATCTCTACACGATCAAGTAAACTTGATGCCTGGTCTGAACTCAGATCTAAGATGAATTCATTGTGATCTTGATGTACCTTCCTTGAAAAGGGACATGAAAAGTATGATTTGTTTTCTATGTTTCCCTGAACTCTGTTTCTTTATATCCCCATGCAATCGCATAACATGTTTTCTCTTACGCTCCCTTGGGGGATCAGGGGAAAATGGCAACCTGACCACTCTTTCCCCAAGTGCGTAAAGCATCCTGTTGCTCATTGAATTTATAATAGCAAACTATTTAAAACTAGTTATTTTAATGTGTATGTACTTCACATTCATTCGTCCATTTTCATGCAAACTCAATCAGAAAATCTTCACGGGGCATGTTTGGCAGAGTGTGAAATGTTGTATCTTTCCTAACATCTATCTCGTTTCATGTGCTGGATGTCACTCTTGTGAAGTACAGCACTCAAAGCCTCATATGCGCAAGAAACAATGGCATAATGAAATGATTCACTGTGCCTTGGAGAAATGAGAATAGAATTGTTGTAAGAGTTGAACATGGGAATGTAGCGACAAAAATCATAAGTTCAACATGATGAGCTTCTTTTCAGCCTAATGTACAATTTTTCATTCAAAAGGCTATGGGAATGTTGTACACGTCATTGAACATGCCTTTTGAGTGAGTTCAGGTGGCACTAGAAAATCCTGTATAGTTGTATTGGACTGAGTGTGGCATGAAACGTGGGAGAGGATATATATTTTTCCTCACACTTGCACGTCTATGAAATGTAAACAACTAATTTGAACCATGTATCCAGACAAAATGATGGTAATCCCAAGGTTGTACAAGCCGGTGGGTTCCGTTGCACGACAAATGTCCTAATGGGTTTCTAGACAAAAGCTCTTGTGTTTCTCTTACCACTTGCGCAGTGGTCAGTTTTCTAGTCGAGATCTACACAGTTCCTGTGACAGTTACGCACACTCACAACTTTCACATGGCTTACTCCTTAAGACACCACACACTGGTACACAAGATGCAATGCTGACGAGGTTGTGTCCTTCTACTCCCCTAAAGTTTTCTGAAACATGGCAGGACTGAAAAGAAAAAACCAGTCAATTGGAAGAACCTTTGGGAAACTGTCAAGTCTAGCGATCTCACGATGGTGGTGTAGACAGGTCTAGAAAGAGAGACACTCATGTCCACTTAGTTTTATACATCATAATCAATACCTACTCTAAAAGAACTCCCTGACATTTGTACATGTTTTTTTTATTCACTAATCTTCATAATCCAAGGGCCAGTGACAGTCTCTGAACAACATTCTTGATCATATGCATACAATGCATGAATTCAAGAAATTGACTTGAGAAATGTTGATATCATAGAAGATAAATCGTGTTTCAGAAACGTGGAAAAGACAATGTATGCCACCTACAAGTTGAAGCATTTGTGTCAACGTTCTGGCACAGCTGACTGAAGGAGTCAGTTTTGTGAGATAACAACCGACATCACCAATGAAAAACTTTGCTTCTTGTACAACAACATGATAAAATGTGAAAACTTACGAGCACATACCATTTGAAGATACTTGGGATGATCTTGCAAGGATGATTACAAGATTCGATGTTTGGATCAAGTAATACAATGGTTGATGCCTAAAGTATCACAATTCTTATCTTAGTGGTGGAAGGTTATAATACTCTAATACATTAACTTTGATTGAGGTTAACGCGATGTAGCTGGACAAACCAACGATCTTACAAGTCTATGTAGAAAGGGGAAGTGCCTGGGATGATCGTTTGTATGAAAAAAAATGAGACATGAAGTGGGAGAAGTGGTAGGAATGGTTAGGGAATCACGAGGAACAAAGAAATGTTCGAGGAAAACAGAAGATGATGAGACTTCTATGTGTTTGGAAAAACCCAGAAGAAAAGATTGCAAGACTGTAGAGCGAGATGTGACAGCCACACAATGGTGAAAGCTGGGAGACCTGAACAGGGTACTCAAGCTTGCACGCTGTCGTCGCGGAAAAGTTCATTACTGATGCAGGTGCTGTTGGCCGTAATGATTCATCAATGCAATGAATACTTGCGACACGCAACATCACTTGAGCATATCACCAAGATGACCTAGGGCCACATCCATACCACATGACTTCCTAACAGCATGTTGCTGCCTAATACCTACATGGCCCAAACCGGAAAAAAAAACAACCAAGGTCACACTACTTGAACTCTTCTCGATGGCGCTACGTGAGGGGCCGGCGTGCCTCTCTTTGGCGGGTCTCCTCGAAGGGTTGGCAGCCTTGGAGGGTGGTGCTGCTGGAGGGATTGCCTGCCTTTGTTATGGGTGTGGCTCAGGCAGTAGATGGTGTTTATCGGTGGCGTTGTCGCAGTGGTGCATCCCACCATAGCCATCTCAGCGTTCCCTACTACTGGCGGCTACTAGCGTTCATGGAGCATGGTGGTAGTTGCAACTTGTGATGTGGTATTCAGGCTTTCCGATTGGGATATCCACCCTCTCTCATGCTATGATGCTGAATTATCTAAAGTTTCACCTACACAACCAGAACTTGTTCATTCCTCACCATTACCTTAGTGTTCTTACTAGTTTGGGCCTTGCATGTTAGGCAACAACTTGCTATCGACAGTCTCCCGGTTTGGAATTCTCCCTGGGTCATCTTTGTGATACACTCAAGCGGTGCTGTGCGTCATGATTGCTCGTAAAACCAACAAATAATCATGAATCTCAGCACCTATGCCGGCAATTTCCTCTTCCATGATGACACTGTCCGAGCTCAACCACCATGTTCCGGACTTACAACTTCCACCGATGTGCACAGGTCAAATTATGATTTGAATTCTCACCTTACACTCTCACAAAAAGAAACGCTAACCACTGTGTTTCCTTTTCATTCCAAACATGTACATCTTGTGGGTCCTCAGTGACCGGCCAAATAGGGGTCCGTCCTTGGAGCTCACTCATCTAGCTTTTCATTACGACATTAATTTTTACTCTACCTCGATCCCCTCCAATACGCTAAGAATTTACTTGATCCCTCTCAGAGCTCTCGAGAGCCCTCTTTCCTCAAATCTATCACAAGTCCCTATCCCTCAAATCTCTTCAGATGTCCCTCCTTTCACAGCTCTCAAGAGTCTCCCATCCTCACAAGTTGACAACCCACCCCAAATAGCACCTAAAATCGTCGTCCACACACAGGAACCGAGTGCCTCTCTCTCTCTCTCTCTCTCTCTCTCTCTCTCTCTCTCTCTCTCTCTCTCTCTCTCTCTCTCTCTCTATGTGTTTGCCCAAGTCTCATCCAATAGTTAGGTCCTACACCTAGTGGTCTTCACCCTTACCCTCTCACCTCCCGCCATTCCCCCTATACGCACCATGCTTCAATGTTATCCTCTACTTAGGAGTGTCTACTTACAAAATCAATGAATGTTTTCTTCATTATAGGTATCATGGAAATCGTAAGAGTACAAACCAGTTCATGGCTAGGTACACTTGTCAGGAGTTTATGAGCTTCTTAGATAATGAGCATTCAGTTTCAAAGGTACTACAATACTATGAAATGAGCACGTAGTTGCAAGATCACAATGAGATCCAAAGCAATCAGGGGATAGTCATTCAAACTTCAGCTCAATATCCAAGATTGTGTTCCACTCAATGATTCGAATGATTTCAACATATGCATTAGCATGTACCACAAGCAACAGAAGTTGGAAAACTCGATCTGGAGGAGATGGCCACACCAATCATTGCCATCCTTTACTCGCATGAAAACATGGCATATCTACCATTTTTTGTATTCCGGTAAGTTGAAGCTTTTGTTCAGACTCAGTAAGGTGCAATAGTACCACTAGTGTTCGCTCGGCATAAACATGAAAAATGATTTTTTCATCTCTGTTGGGGTCTAAGAACCTGTTCACATAAGAGATTTCAACTTCACACTGGTCAAAAAACAAATTTCCACCGTGCTTTATGTTAAGTTCCCATACCCACCTCTCTAAGTCTCTAATCCCTATGTACATTGTATGGCTGGTATTCAAGAGACATCAGGGATCTCTCGCGTGAAGATTTGAAGCTCAAAACCACGTATCCAATGCTCGATCTCTTGAGGGTTGACAAGTTTTGACCAAAATTTAATTCTTTTATCCAGACCCAAATCCAAGCATGGTGCGCATGATATGGGAAAACAATCAACAAAAAGTAGTCGGAAATTGTTGCAACTATTGAGCACTAAGTTACACTGAAAATTGAGCAAGTATCAGTGGCATTACGGCATTGTATGATCAGGAAGTCCCATTTCCGCTACCAATCAAAGCGGAGGAGGGTTGCAAAAACCTCCGTGAGAAAATCCTTTGCCATCACCGAAAACAAGGAATGTGGGGCATCTCCACACGTGTAAGGGCTATGACATTTCCCATAACACCTACGAGCGCAACGAGAACTTGAAGCTATGGTATTCATGTTTATCAAAACTTTCCATCGATGTGCAATGCACCAATACATCTTCTTCGAAAGAGTAGGGGACTTCAACGAACGACATGCAGAAGTCCCTACATTTTGTGAGAGTGTATTCTTGTTGTTGAATATCTTTGCACATTGCACTCCATGAACTTTTCTTCAATGCCTTGAGGGGATTTTTGTGAGCTACCTATATGGAATACGTCTCATCTTGAAGTTTCGATCGACTTGCGGAACACATGTTTTTATTTGTTTGGTTGAAACATCCCACAAAGAGATGCGGGTAGGGGTTAACCACCATCGGTGCGAACTTGAAGAATGAAACACAACAGTATCACGAAGTAGTGATCAATATCTTAGACTGGTTTGTTTGCTTTTTGAATGCATTGAAACTCATGAAACCTCGTTCTAGATCATTCTTCTTTGTGTCCTGTCAGTTTGTTGGTAAATGAGAATAGTTGATTTGAAGGATAAGAGTTGCCACATACATATTGTGAAGCCATTTGACTGCTCGGTAACAATACATAAGATCTACACTACGCCTCACATACACTTGTAATGTCGTTCGATGTCGTGACATTCATAAAATAAGGTGAATTCCTTAGATCCGTGATACGTGTTTGATCAAAGGATTTATTCTACCCCCCATGGTGCCACTTCTCAGCACTTGCCAAGTACATAGGTTTCAAAGAGCATGGAACTTGCACCACGTGGCTTGGAAGGAAAATGAACCATAGACTTGGTACCTAAGTTTAATGAACGAATTTTTCTTTTTTTTTTTTGCAAGAAATAAACTCACGCATGACAACGAGGTTCCTTGAGAAAGGTAGTTGCTGCATGCATGGTCCTAGGTTGGATACATGGTATAGTTTTTATCTTAGTTTTACGACATGTGGCTAACCAAACGGTGGATGTACAGGTTAGTCCAGGACAGCAATGAGGTTCCCTAAAATAGTTTACATAGTCTGATCGGGTGCACGAAAGAGTATTCGGAGGAAGATAGAGGGGAACTTGCCTTTTTTCCAATCAATTTGCATAGTTCAAGGATGAGATTAGGCAAGCAAAATCAAGAGGAATGCCAATATGAGCTATGGCGTGGAAGGAAGAGGACGATATGCCATACATATGTGATTGATTGGGCGGAATCATTGGCTGACTAGACGAAAGCTACGCTGCTCAAGGGACTCCGACATGTAAGCCATCTCATCCGATCGCCCACATGCTAGGGATTTCCGTTGGTGCGCCTATCGCGCTGGCTCCCCTCACGTAAGAATGAGCTTTTATTCACATCCGCACTCTAGACTCAAACATCTGCTCTTTGATATCAGACATTCATAAAGACAAGTGAGGAGGGAGTGAAAAGGTATGAGGGAACAAGAAGGATTATGGCTCAAGCTCATTCTTGGCATTTGAAGAAATTGTGAATCGACTTCAAGCTTGATGGAGGCATTAAGTTACAAATATGTGAAGTGTGCTCCACTCCCATGTCAAGCGCAAGGTTGAGTTTGCAACCGCGAGTGGGGTCATGCTAGAACTTATCCAAAAGTGGCTATCACTGAAAAAATCGCGTCCCATGACTGGAGTAGGATGAGCAACCGGTATCTAGCCATCCATGCAATGTCTAAAAGAACGAGCACATGCGTAGAAGAAACCTCTAACGCGTTACTAAAATGGATGTAAACACACACAAAATTCATCAGAATGGAACCATCATACGAGAAATGAGTGCTGATGGCAATGTCGTCTACTAAAGCCAAAATCCACAACTACAAGGTTTCATGCAATCAATGGAGTTGTGTGCGGTCTGGTCTAGCATGTACATAAGGCCGTTTCCAGGCACAGCTCATCAAAAGCAAAATTCATGTTGATTTAGTTGCTTGCACAATGTGCGTGCATGCGCGCGCGCGCGCGCGCGC
>SZWC01019199.1:18719-49637 GCA_023375785.1 Penium margaritaceum | reverse complement strand
GGTCGACTGACACTCCTTTCGGTCAGCTGGTCATAACCGAAAAGTGTTGGGTCGAGTTCGGGCCACTCCAGAAAATTTTCGATTGCCTCATGCAGAAGCAACCTGTCTGGTGCTTCATGAGGATGAAGCTCCGCATGATGGTTTGGTTCCCACGGCTCCTTCCTGCATCCTTCCTGCACCTCTGGAGGTGGAGAATCTTCCAGAAAATTTGTTTCTAGGTCATCTGTTGACTTTCCAGCCGCTGGAGTAGTACAAAAGTTGCCCTGGTCAGTCTGGAGGTTGTCCTTGCCGTTTTCAGTCGTGAGCAGCTTCTTTGCAACAGTAACAGCCGTAGTACAGTTACTATTCCGCTGAAAGACCCGGTTAAGTCCATGCTGTCCGCTGCTTGTCGAGTGAGAAACGCCGTCCTTGCTCAATCTTTCCGGGGTGGTCGTGCGCCCGCTCGCCCATAGAATCAGGGGTTCAGCCGCCGATTTTGCGCTAGGTGTTGAGGCCCTGTTTCGTTCGGCTGCAGTTGCGTGTGTGGGACACAGCTTGGCTGGTGAGGTTCTCGCCGTCGCGTAATCTAGGAGACACTGAGCGCAACTTCCTGTAGTCGCACTCGTTGACTTATGTCCTCCGCCGCTTTCGTCCTGTCTGCCGTTGCCGCCGGTTTTCTTGCTCGCGAGCTGGTCCCGCTTAGCAAGCGAGCCCTCGTCTCGCTTCCCCTCGATCGCTGACGTGAGCAGCGAGAGGGTTGCTTCGCGAGCGGCTGCGAGCTCCATGGCTGCTCGCCCGCTTCCTCGCTCTTTCTCCTCCGATTTTTTTTTCCGCTCTGTCTTGCTCGCTCGCTTCCTCCTGCTTGCTGCGGCCGTTCCGATTTCGCAGCCGCGCTAGCTGCGCGAGCTGCGTCGGCAAATCTGGGTGCTCGCTCGGCAGCCCCCTGAACTAGCCGCGGCCGTTCTAACTTCGCAGCTGCGCTAGCTGCGCAGGCCCCGCCAGCTGCTTCGGCTGCTCGCACCTGTGCGGCAAGCCTTTTTTGTCTTTTTCCTCCGAGGTCGAGATTCAGCTCTTGACCCTTTTTATCTGCGCCGCAGTTGTTTTTAGTTTCGACAGGTCCTGCTGTAGCAGTTAGGGATTCTGCTTCGAAGGCAGATCCTTCAACAGAAACTGTCGTTGATGGCAGCAAGGGCTTAGCTGTAAGAAGCTGTAAATCAGACTGCTGCCCTTCTCCAGATTGAACAATCTGCAGCGGTGTTTTTGGAGCTGTTTTAATAAGCTGGAGGCCGCTGAAAGAATTCTACTGTTGTGTGGTAGTCCTTTTTGGAGTTGTTTTTGCGAAACGCCCCGCATCATCTCGAGGTCCACGAAAGCCACGTCAATTTGTCGAATGGCGGCCTGATGTTGCGTCGCAATTTTTTGCTTCAGTCGATTTTGTCTCTTGGACCATGAAGCATGTGAAATCTGTTTGCATAAAGCAGGCTTGCGCGATGGCGGAGCTGCGTGTGTTTGACTTTCGCGTCCCCTCCACTGCCGGCCGCTTCCGCACGTACTGCGAGAGGGCGTTGGAGGTGAGACCACACTGCCCCGCGCATCTGTAGAAAATGTCCTTCGGGACGCTCTTTGTCAAAAAATCGGCTGCTTGCTTTGTGCCTGGCACATGCACGAGTTGGATCGTGCTGTCTTTGACCTTTGAACGGATCCAGTGCACACGAATGTCGATGTCCTTTGTTCGACCCTGATTTTTTGTCGAGTTTGCGAGGTCAATCGCGGACTTGTTGTCGACAAAAATTGTCGTTGGCTGCGTTTGAGCGAACCCGATGTCCTCTAGGAGGTTGTGGAGATACGTGACCTCCTGTGCAGCTGATGTAGCTGCCACGTACTCAGCTTCTGCGGAGCTGAGTGTTATGAGGTTCTGTCGCTTACTGGTTCAGGACACCGCTCCTCCACCAAGCAGGCACACAAAACCTGTGGTGCTTCGACGATCTTCCTCTGTACCTCCAAAGTCGGCGTCGACGTAGCACTCAAGGTCGAGGCTGTCAGTCGTTCCAAAGAGCAAATTTGCGTCTCCTGTAGTTTTGAGGTAGCCCAGAGCTCTGTCCAGCTCCTTGCATGCTCCCTCTGTACATGTCTCGTTGCCACGTGCCAAGTTGCTTACAGCGAACTGCAAATCTGGTCGCGTACAACTTGCTGCGTGCATCAGCGATCCGACTCTGCTGCGATAGTCGGTCTCGCTCCTCTCCCTCTTTCCCTGATGCGTCAGCTGCTGCTATGACAGAGGTGTTGGGACATGTCGATCAGAAACGTTGAATCGCTCACAAACTTTGCGAGCGTAAGTCTGCTGGCTCAGGCGAAGCGTATGTGCTTCGCGGTCCCGTTCAATGTTCATGCCCAGGTAAAACTCAAAACTGGGCATGAGTGTCACATTGACTTCTTTCGCCATGGCCGTCGCTGTGGCTTTGATGAATTTTGCCGACAGACCTATGATGAGAACGTCGTCGACGTAGACTAGCACGTAGCAGTCTGGTTTCGTGTCTGACGATGGTCGATGTAGGAAGAGGCAATCGTCGTATGCTGAAGGCTCAAAGTCAAGAGACTCCAGCACTGCTTGCAGCTTCCTGTACCAAAGTAGGGGGCTTTGCTTCAGTCCGTAGAGACTCTTTACAAGCTTGCACACCCTGCCGCTCCCATCGTCGTAGCCTTCTGGTTGCTTCATGTAGACGGTCGTATCCATCTCACCATGCAGAAAAGCATTTTTTACGTCGAGTTGCTGCACCTCGTAGTTCATCACTGCTGCAACCGCCAGCATGATGCGGGCGGTGGTGTAGCGGCTCACGGGAGCGTAGGTGTCGAAGAAGTCTTTCCCCTCAACCTGCGTGAACCCCTTTGCCACGAGGCGAGCCTTGAACTTGTCAATGCTCCGGTCGGCTTTTGTCTTGACACGAAACACCCACTTCACCCCCAGAGGGCGAGAGCCGGATGGAAGCTCCGTAAGCCCCCAAGTCCCCTAATCCATGAAACTCTGGTACTCTGCGTCAAGTGCTGCCTTCCACCTTGCAGCACTTCTTTCAGAGTCTTGGGCTCAGGCGGTAGCTCGCTTGCTGAGACTAGAGCCGCGAGGTGCGTTGTGGTGAAGTCCGCCAGGACATCATCCTCCTCTTTGTAGATGGAGCAGGCTGTGATAGCCAGATTTGCTTCATTAATCTCTTGCTCTTCTTCCTGTTGTAACTGTTGTCGCAGGAGGCGCGTGAGGCGCCCCGGATGCCGAGCAGCTCCATCATGTGGTTTCCCCGCCGCATGCGCACCATTCTGCATTCCCACGGCCTTCGTTTTGTCATGAGGTACTACGAGCGCCTCATGATCAGTGGTGATGCGTTCATCCCGGCGAGTGTCGAGGGCCACACGCGGGGCCACCGGCTGCTCATCCGCCTTATCCAGATCAAGAAGGGTGAGGGGCTCACTGTCAGCTTCCCCCTCCTCTAGCGTCTCCATGTAGGAGTCATAGAAGTTCTGGAGTAGAGCGGGCTCACTAGATTGCTTAGTCTCCCAAGCAGAGCGCGTCAGGTTCTCGAAGAAGATAGCGTCTCTGCTGGTGATGATCCGATGGGAGTCCACATCGTAGAACTCCCACCCCTTCATGTTGGAGCTTTGTCCGAGGAAGACCCCCCATGTTGCTTTGTCTGCTAGCTTGCGTCGACGTTCTTTTGGGACATGGAGCAGGGCCATGCACCCAAAGGTACGTAGCATGGTGATGTCGGGCTTGTCATCATGCCATGCTTGGAATAGAGTCATGCTTGGTAGCGACACGTGTGGCACGCGGTTGCGTACCCACACTGCTTGCCGAAGTGCAAACGGCCACCACGAGTTGTCGAGCTGCGCACCAAGCAGCATCGACTTCAGCGTCTCCTGCATCGTGCGGTTTGCCCTCTCTGCTACACCATTCTCCTGCGGTGTGTATGGCGTGGAGAACTACTGCACGATGCCGAGATCCTCCAATTACGTGGAAAACTCTGTGCTAGTGTACTCGCCAGCACCATCAGAGCGTAGAACCTGTAGTTTTCTGTTGCTTTGCCTCTCGGCCATTGCGAGGCACTTGAAGAAGCATGCTGGAGCTTCGTCTCTTGTTCGGAGTGGATAGCTCCAGACCATCCTTGTGGCATCGTCAACGAAGAGCAGAAAGTAGCGATGCCCTCCATAGACTGTGGCGGTTGGTAAAGGTCCAAAAATGTCGATGTGGACCAGCTTCAGCTTCTGGCTGACGTCGCATTTCGTAGCCAGAGGAAACATCTGTCGTGGTAGCTTGGCCCGCACGCAGTCTTCACAAGGTTCTGCTGCATCCTTACTGCCACTTTCCTTGATATCAAGTCCGTTGACCTGTTCCTGCTTCTGCATTGTCTGTACGGTTTGGTTGCTGATGTGGCCGAGCCGTTTGTGCCACATACTGAGGTCTGCGCCAGAAACCTGGGGGAGACTAGCTGCTGCGAAGGGCGTATCTGGCCCTTTTGTTGGAGCTGGTGCTGCTAAGTCCAGCTCTATCATGCCGTGCGGAAGAAGGCGACCTTCGGCGAAGGTCTCGCCTTCACGGCTCTTCAAGATGACATGTTGTCCATTGCTGACGATTCGCGCGCCCCTCTTCATCAGCTGCCCGAGTGACAGGAGGTTCACCGCGATCTCAGGTATGTACAACACGTCCCCGAACTTGACCTGGGCACCGTCGTACCCAGTCACAGTCATTTTTCCTTTGCCCAAAACTGGCACTTGCCGCTTGTTTGCAACGGTGACGAAGCCTTTGGAGCAGGGTTCCAGCTCGTGGAGGCAGGCCTTGTCATGGGTGATATGTGAAGTGCACCCACTGTCAAGGTACCACACGTAGGTGGAGCGTACCAGCTCATCACTCTGCTTAGTTGAGAGCTGGAAGACAGATCCTGTGTAGTCGAACTGCTTCTCCTTGCCTCCATCCTGCTTCCCTGCCTCTTTGTTCACGCCTCTCTTAGGTTGCTTCTCCTTACCGCCAGCAGCCTTCTTCTCCCCCTTTCCTCCTGAGTTGTTTGCTTTGTAACGTTGTTGTCGCCTGGCTTGTTCCTCATCCCACATCCTTTTCCTGCACTCCCGCTTCATGTGCCCAATCTTCTTGCAATAATGGCATTCCACTGCAGGACGTGACCCTGCATTTTGGCCGCGTGCACTTCGGGTGCTAGCGTTTGGTTCAGAGTGGGCGGAAAACTGGGTGGATGCGGAGTTCCTTGTGGACTGGCTGTTCCGCGAGGGCTTAGAAGTGGACACGGCAGCACTCACACCTTGGTAAGTTGCATTGCTCAGGATTCTCTCCTTTTCTCTTGTCAGCTGCCGGTCACGTTGCTCTGTCAGAAGCATCTTGCAAACGTATGCTTCTGTGAGCTCTGCTTCATGCTTGAACTTGAGTACCTTCCGAACGTCGTCCCAGTCCCCAGTCAAACCGTTGAGGAGAAAGGTCACAAACACAGGTTCAGAGACAGGAGCGTCTGTCACTGCAAGCTGATCGCGATGTGACTTTGCTTTGTTGATGTAGGATTCGATGTTGTCGAAGCCATTGAGGTTGATGTGCGACAGTTCCGTCAGGAGGTGAGATTTGAAGGTTGAATCGCCAGACATGTAGGTCCGTAGCAGGTAGGACCAAGCCTGGCGAGCTGGCTCAACAGTCTCCTCGTACATCCGTATGGCTTGCTGGATGCGAGGAGTCAGATGGTCGTCCAGCACCATGAAGGCAGCTCTGGTGAAGTAGTTGTACTCAGACACCATGCTAGAGAGCGACCCTGGGGGCGGAGGTGTGTAGTAGCCGTTGTAGAACTTCCAGATGTCGTGTATCTGGGCCGCTTGTTTGAACTTGTGCGCCCAATGTGGGAAGTTCTCGCCATCAAATTTGTGAACCTTGAGCTTGTGCAGATGTAATGAGGCTGCTGCTTGGGGCACACCGTCCTCCAGGCCTTGGTATGCTTTGCCTTGTGCTGCCGCATGTGGGAGTAGCACATGGCCTTGTGCCATTGGCTGCGGCCCTTGTGGTGGTACTGCTGCTCCTGCCTGAACTGGTGCTGGTTGTGCCGCAAAAGGTTGCGGTCCTAGTCCTTGGTGCATCTGCTGATAGTGTGCCATGGGTGGCACCATCGGAGCTGGTTGTGGCTGTTGAGCCACAAACGGCTGTGGCATGCCTCCTTGTGGTGCTGCTACCGGCTGCACCTGTGGACACATGGCTGGTTGCACGACTGGGGGAGGGCTTACTTGAGGCAGATGAGCAGACGATCCTTGTGAACCATGTTGCCACTGCATCTGCTGTTGCTGTTGCTGCTGTTGCTGTAGCTCCTGCTGTTGAAGCTACTGTTGCTAAGCCCATGCCAGCTGCTGCTGAAGTTGTGCAATTTGGGCTGCTTGAGCCGCATGTGACTGTTGTAGCTGTTGCGTCTGTGATGCTCGAGCGGCATGGGTAAGCTGCTCTTGTTGACGTAGGAGCTCTTGAGCGGCAATCTGCTGCCTCAGCGCCTCCCTCTCTTGCTCCACAGCTTGACGTGCTGCGGCTTCTTGTTGCGCCATACGTTGCGCCTCCTCAGCCAAGCGTTGCGCCTCTGCAGCTTGGCGTTGTGCGTGGTCTGCGACATGGCGTCCCTGCTCTTGGCCCATGCGCATGCCATGCAGAACTGATTGGTCATCAAGTGCAGGAGAAGCTGTCCGAGCGTTCTCCTCTTCCATGTTGTTCGTGATTCTGTGCACGTGGAACGCCGCTCACGCGCGTGCAGTGGCGTCACCTTCGCCTCTGGCTCAGCACTTGTACAGGGCTGGTGGAGAACGTCTCCACCACCAACGTAGTCTATTGCTACTGCTGCTACAAACTGCTGAGAGCACCACCTAGTGCTCTGATACCATGTTGATTTGTGAGACTGGCAGCAAGGGCTAGGACCCTTGCTGGTAGGATCTTTGGGTGATCAGCAGTGCAGCATGTACAATATCAGGGTAAGGGTTGGGAATCTGGACTGAAATCTTGATTGATACAAAGTACAAGTATGGTACATGGAAAATCCTAGTCAAGCTAGGCTAGCATAGCTCCTGGCCCACAGAGGGGCAACGCCTTGCTAGGCCATCAAGGCTGTCGTGGCAAGGGTCTTGGCGCAGTCTCCGGGTTGACTGGCCTCCAGGGTAGCCTCCGCCCAGGCTGGCACGCAAGTGCCAGGCTTACAGGGGCCTTGGAGGGATCTCCAGTAGAGTCTTGGTCTTGAGCTCCAGAGTCAGAGGCTTGAGCAGAGCTGAGTTCTTGTAGAAAGCTGAGATGCTGAGATAGATCTGAACTGAGAGGAGCTTCCCCTTTTATACCTGTGGTCCTGGCAAGTTGACCACCTGAAGGAGAAGCTTCCTTCAGGTGGTTCAGGTCTGCTGCCTCTTGGGGAAGCTTCCTTTCAGGAGAAGCTTCCTGTAGGTCAGAGTTGTTACTGGCATTCTTGCAGGTTCAGGGAGAAGCTTCCTTGTTGAGGAAGCTTCATCAGGTGTTCAGGTGCAGCTTCTCCAGGAGGTTTCTTGCTCTGTAGGCTTTTCTCTGACGGCCGTTGATCTTGCCATGCTGTTGCATCAGATCCGTCGATCAGGTGCCTCCTGAAGCTTGTACCAGATTGGCCCATGCAGGTTGAAGGGCCCAGGCTCCATGCATGATGATGGTGATGCAGTGTGGACCTCATGCCAAGGGTGCATGAGTCTTGCTCAGTCGGTTAGAGGACTCCCTGACCAGGATAGCTATGCAGTGCTGCGCAGTAGGCAGCTCCCCTCCCTGCTAGAGCTAACTAGAGGCATGCGCAACCCCCTTACGCATGCCAGCACACTATAATACACACCAGGCCCTTTAGACTGCTTCAGGGCTGGTTGCCAGATTTTATCTGGCCTGTACAGGAGGGAATTCCCAGTAGACGTGGACCCGGGAATTCACCGTAAAATCCGTAACTTTCCGTACAGTGCTCCGAATGTAGTGCCGTCTTCACCATATCGGAGCTTGACACCAGCGCAGTAATCGTACCTCTCAACACGGCCGTCTACTCTCCGTTGCCATAGTCTTATTGGAGGACCGTGCCGATGGCTCGATCTGAGGCATCCATAGCCATGACATAGTCTACCATTGGATCGGCTAATTGTAGGGCCTGTGCTAAGGTCAGAGCATTTCACAAAGCGGCGAATGCTCCTTGTTAGCTGTCTTTCCATCGCCACTCATTTCTTTGGTGTGAGGCCGGAGAGAGGCGTAGACACTCAAGCGGAATGCCGTACGAAGCACCGGTAACAATGGGAGAAGCTGAGAAAAACTTGAACATCTCAGATGTTGGTCAGCGTCAGCCAATCAGCGACTTTTGCCACTTTTTTTTATCCATGGTGATCCATCCTCCGTTGATGACGTGACCTAAAAAACTCAATCAAACGGTGACCAAACCTACATGTCAAGAGTTTTCCAAAAAATGCTCTTTGTAAAACTTCAAGAACTTTACGAAGATGTCCATCATGCTCCTTTCGGGTGCGGGTGTACACTAGCATGTCGTCGAGACATACCATGACAAAATCGTCAAGGTATGTGTTGAAAATGTTGTTCATCATTGCCATGAACGTCGTCGGGGCATTGTATATCCAAACGGCATGACTGTGAACTCAAAATGCCCGTAGCGGGATCGAAACACCGTCTTCTTGATGTTGGCATCTGCCACACGGATCTGGTGATAACCGCTTTGCAGGTCAAGTTTGGTGAAAATCGAACCCCTTGGAGTTGGCTAAAAAGTCCATTGGCTTGGGGAAGGGGTTAGCGGCTCTTGATGGTAGCCTCGTTCAACGTCCAGTAGTGCACCCACAGCAGTGTTTTGCGTGTTTTATCTTTCACAAACAGTATAGGTGTGGCGCATGGTGAAGTGGATGTGCGGATTAACCACTTACTAAGCATCTCGTTGAGCTACATTTTCCACTCGGTCAGCTCGTGATCGCTCATCTGATAGGACCCTCGAACTATGGGTCGGCTGTCCGGTTTCAGGTTGATGCGATGGTTGATGTCACGTTGAGGTGGTGGGGAATTGGGGAGTTTGTCGGGGAAAACGTTTGCAAATACTTATATGAGTGGTGCAAACTCTTCGGGTACCATTGCAAACTTTCTTGATGCCAATGAAGATGATGAGGCTGATGAAGCAGATGTTCGAGCTCCTGCCACTTACGCTTGCTCCATTGGCTCGATATGTATAAGCCATGTGCCAGCCCCTTGTTATACGTAGTGGTTGGCCACGTTGAGTGGTATCGGCTGCACAAGTTGTCACTTTCACCTACCGCGACTTCCTCTACTACTTCTAGGTCTGCTCCTTCTACCTCTACTACTTCCGCAGTCGTCATCCGTCCCACACGTTGAAGTTATCGCTTGGCACTGTCTATTTCCACGTAGTTGTTGCCGTTGTTCTAGTCGACCTATGGATTGTGCCGGTACAAATGATATCGTCCGAGAATGATTTTGTGGTCACTCATTGGAGAAGACATCCAGGCCATTACATCCTGCCGATCTCCCACTTGTAGTCGTAGCGGTTTTCAGAGCCTCCGTAGTTGTAATCTACCATAGACAGTTTGTCCTTTATGTATCCCTGGTTCGGTCTGTAAACCCAGCATGCGAACCATGTTGTTGCTTATGAAGCTTTGAGAAGCTTCCTTATCCAATAATGCTGGTTTTGTTTGCAACTCTTGCATCCTCGAGGATGGCATATCCATTCCCGTCCGGCAAGGCCTCGTGAATGGCCAACGGTGCCCGTCTCATATCACTCACCATAGGAGTTCTACCTGCTCCAATGGTAGAACACCTGGGGTGAGTGGTATGAGGCGGGCGCCGTTGGCTGTTCTTGAGGACTTGTCAGAGTCCAGCTGCCGTTGGATGACCTTTAGGTCCAACCACAAAATTAGCGCTGTGCCACGTAAAAGTACGCCTGCGGGGTCAATGTGTTTTGTTCATCGTTGACCCCAACAGCAATGAAGTACACCTCTAAACTTGTCTGCCAAATCTGACCCATTGGTCCTTTGGACTTCGTTGGGTCGAACGGTCTGGTGGGGCCAGAGGAGTTTTGGGTTCTCTCGATTTCTCCTGACAAGCACTGCTTCTCGTGCCCTTACGCTGCAAAGAGCCTCTATTGCAACATTGAGTTGTTCGGGCAGGTGGCTGTTGATCCCCTTGAGTGCAGAGCTACGGTTTGCCAGTTCCTCATTCATCCATGCCTTTCATCCAGTGCCACTTGTCGGTCCTGCTATTATTGTCAAGCCCGTTGATAGGGGCGACTGGTTTACAGCAATTGGATCCGTGACCAGGTTGGTCGTTGGAACCGTAGGGGTTGATCCAGCTGCCGCATAGCCTGCCACACTGGCGTTTTCTACCGCTTCAGGGTTTGCGTGCATAGGTACGTTCTACTCCTCCATCGCCGAAGTCATGGCCGAAGACCCACTACTTGTCCTTGGATGCGCTTGCTCGTTTCACGTCGTAGTTGCAAGGTTTGCGAAGTCTTGACATGGGAGATGCGCTGGCAACTTGTGCGAGGTATTCCTTAGGATGGACAAAGTAGTCGTGTGCCTCTCCAGCACCGCTGCACTCTGATACCAAGTGTTATTCTGAAGAGAGCATAGATGGTGAAAAGGTAGAAGTTGTGAGGGAGAACACCATTAAGAATTTGGGACACTTGAGAAGTTTGTAGTTAGCGATAAGCATACTTCAACGACAAGTGTCAAAATGATCGAACACTTATGTATAAGTGTTGAGATACAAATGAGTCATAGTCGGCGTCGTTGGATCGATTCACAAGCAACGCGTGTGGACTCGCGTCATCAGTGGTCGGATTCATGCAGCTCTGCCTTGAAGTCAGGGGGGCTTTGAGGATCGACGACGAAGATGCGAGATGCATCTTTGTAAATCAAGATATTCATTGATGCGTCAAAAAGTTGACCAAAAGTTTATGTTACATCTTTCGTAGATTCTCTAAGGTCGTCAAAGTTTTCACAAAGTTTAGGAAGGTTCACTGGAGGGCGAGGGCAAGTTGGCAAATTTTCCTCAACCGTTGGAGTGAAAATCAAGGTCTCGACGCACGGTGGGCTAGTTTTGTAATGACATAGATACCCACTCGGAAAGATTAGGGACTAATGTACATCTCGTACGTAACATTTAGGTGCAACATCTCGTCGTGTTAGCAGATGGAGACCAGTGTCAACAATGAGAGCCGTTGATCAAATGATTGACATCTCGAAGGTTGTCATATGGCTCTAAGTTGTTATGAGCTACATTGTAGCCATGTCACCTGACCAGATCCTTGGTTTTTTTTTTCATTGTACTGATGTCCAAGGATGTCTTCAATCACGAATCTTGTATCCCCTTCCACTTCAATAAGAGTCGGAGGAGTGATGTCTCCATCAGGGGAGTTGTGGTCCAGATAGTGATTGAGTTTGATGACATGGAAGACAGTGTAGATTTCCATGTTGTTTAGAATGCAAAGTCAAGCGACGGCTGGAGTTTGCATTTGTTCCATCTCAAACAGGCCTATCATTTGGATTTTGAGCCTTGCAAAGTATTGTCCACACAGTTTGATGTTTGGCAAGCTCTGGAAATTCCAACAGTGGATGTGTGTGTGGATTCCAACCGCAAGAATATAACTCTGGCTTCAGAGTCTTCCGATGTGGCAGGAAAATGTTCGTAGCCCATCTGGAATGAAGTTTTCCCTGTTGTGGTGGAAGTTGCAAAGTTGTTTGGGAGTTTGGCGGTCGGTAGTTTTACTGCCCAATCGGTGCGATACGGCTTGCATTAAGTGCAAAGTAACATAGGAGCATTTTATTGGTCTTCTTGGCTTGCCCGTCGGTTTGACAATGGATTGTTGTTGATAGCTGGACCCGACAGCCATAACGTGTCATCGGTTCATGCCACAAACGACTAGTAAAGTGGTCGTATCTGTTGCTCATGATGGTACGTGGCACGTCGTGTAGCTGTACGATCTGATTTAGAAATGTCATGTTTTCCCTTCTGCAGACACGGTGGTCATTATCAAAACATTGTGTGACATTTATAGAAATCGGTCCACCACCACATGGATGGCTTCATGTCTCTCATGAGTTATAGGCAGCCCTGTCACACAATCCATTCTAATGTTGATGTACAATTCCTTTGGAATACGAAGTGATTGGAGTAGCCATAGTAGCCTCGTATGATGAAATTTTGTTGCTAACAGGTGTCGCACAATTTGCATCATGTTACCATGTCGGTTTGAATTTGGTCCCACACCTAATACTTCACCAACATCTTGAGCATCTTGTCCTTGCCGAAATTTCTACCTGGACCTACGTAATGGCATTCCTCAAACAACATTCGTCGTAGTTCCACATTTGGTCATATGACGATCTCGCAAGTGAATTGACATCACCAGTACCGATATTCAAACCAAAAACCAGTTCTATTGTACTCGTCGAACTCCCCATAACCTCTTCATAGAACATCCTCATGAGGTACATGTCTTGTTTGACTAGTACCGTGTTCATCTCGTCCATGATTTCTGATCGCCAACTCAGAGCATCCAATGTATTGGTTTTGCTAGGTTGGTGCTCTATGTCACACTGAAAGTTAGACTCGAGGAAATCCATCCATCGAGTTTGTCGATGGCTCAGATTTTGCTAAGTCTATAGATGCTTTTTTACGTGGTAGTCGGCGCGGATAATGCATCGCTGGCATTCCAAGTAAAACCGCCACGTATTGTGTGCATGCATGAGTGCATGCATTTTGTTTTCATACACCAGGTAGTTGAGTTCAGGTATGTGTAGTATTCTCCATCGCACTCATCTGCAAGGAGAGTCATGTCCATTGCTCTATCGGATGTGTCGGTGGCCATGATGTGGTCCATCGTTGGATTTGTCAATCGTTAGACTGGCACAAGGGTCAGAGCATTTCTCACATAATTTTATCCCTTTGTTATAAAATCTTCATGTTCATTGTATCCCCAAGTCCACTCAATGGTTTTGTGTATGAGACTAGAGAGATGGGCTGACAATATGACATAGTCCTCTATGAATCAACTGTAGTAGTTGCTGAATCCCAAAAGAACATATACATCCCAACATTGGCCGGATTCAACTAATCGACAACCGTCTCCACTTTCTTTGTGTCCATGGTGATGAATGTGCCGCCGGTGATATGGCCCTCGAACTTGATCGAACAGCCAAAAAAGTCTCATTTGAAGATTTTTTTCATAGAATTTGTCCCATAATGAATGTTCAACAACTGTTTGAACATGTCTAGTGTGCTACTTTGGGGTGCAGCTATACACCAGAAAAATGACAAAGTACATGATGATGAATTCGTTGAGGTATGGCTAGAAAACATCGTTCATTATTTCCATGAATGTTGGTGGGGCATTGACGAGTCCAAACGGCAGAGCCGTGAACTTCAAGTAGGCATATGTGGTACGGAACACCGTCTTCTCCGTGTCCTTATCAGATACGTAGATCTGATGATAGCCATTGCGTAGGTCGATTTTGGTGAAAATCCTTGCCCCATGGAGTTGGTCAAAAGGTTCGTCTACTCGCGAGAGAGGGTAGCAGTCTCTGATGTCATTCAAATTTTGGTAGTCCGTGGACATCCTTATCTCATCTGTTTGCTTTTCTACACAAAAAGGCTGGCTCTGTGTAGGGTGAACTGGATGGCCTGATGAACCCCTGGCTCAACATCTCGTCCCGTTGCGGTTTTAGTTCAATCATCTTGTGGTCGCTCGTCTAATAGGTCCTTTCATAGTTAATCTCATGATTAGCTTTGGTTCTATCGGGTTGTTGACGCTTTATTGCAAAGATGACTCTCGAGGATTTTCATCAGGGAAAAACCCTTTTAACTCTCCCCAAAGGGTGAAAACTCCTTTGGAACACGTGCAAACTTGTCCAAGTTGATGTGGTTACATCTGCGGTTGGAATTTCTTCCATCCCCCGGACTTCCACGTGGTCTTGCCATGCTTGTGCTCCACGTCACACGTATGTTTTGGCCATTTCAACCGATAGCGGCTAGCGTTTTGTGCCTGTTGTAGTTTCCTCTGCTGCTTCTACCTATGCTACTTCCTGTAGTTACCACTGTGTTATGGGCCACTCAATCACAAACAGGTGTCTTTGACTTCCCCTCTCCTTGGCCTGTTGCTTTCGTTTTCGACAAGTGCAAAAGATGTGTCCTGGTTTTTCACAAGTCCAGCATAGCCGCTGATGTCTTTGATCAAAATGTCTGTCCGCTCATGGATCTTCTCGCTGCCACTTTTTGCATTGAGGAAAAACAAAAGATCGCGTTACAGGTGGATGCAGTTAGGAAGGGGGTTCGTAAGTGAACCAGGTATCTTTGCTGAGCTTTGATACCATGTCAGAATATTGCAGGTGTTTCTTCTCATGGACGCGGTCACAAGGACAAGAGATTGAATGGGAAAGAAGCATAAGCAGAACCAAAGTGGAAGCGGCGGCGGAACGTGAAGCAAAAGCGAAAGTGGAACAGAAGTGGAATATGTTGTGTGCGACTCAAATGTGCAAGCACTGATGGGATTGTAACCATGAAGGTGGGCGAAGCACCATAGTGAAGATGAGAAGTTTCATCATAAGTGGAGGTGTTGATGATGCAAGAATGATGTGAGCAGTGTGAGAGTACGGTGGTGGGAGGCAATGTGAGGAGAGGAACTGAAGGCAGCCCAGGGGGTAAGCTTTGAGGAGGAATTCAATGGATGAGGTCACTGGAAAAGTACAAGAAACACAAATAGTAGCAGTCTAACCTAGCACGCTGTGGTGACTGGGCACACGAGAGTGTGCCAGCGACACGTGCATTGTAGAGAGCAACGCCGTGAGGCCATGATGGGAGACACTGGCTTTGCTAGTTGTACGGATAGGAAGTGATGTGCATTTTCCTTGGCCATTCAGTATGAAGCCGTTGGTTTGCTTTGGAAACGTTTGCACGATAGTCAATCAGAAGATTGTCAGATGAGATTTTCATGAGATTTTCCCCAAAATGGTCATGCATGACCACGCTTTTTCACCTCTAAACATGCCCCCCTTGAAGAGATCTCCGAGATTCTCTTGACAGTATGATCATGTGGAAATTATCTACGATGAATTCATGGTTTCTACATTATCACCGAGATGTTATTCAGTTTCCAACTCTTCTCGGTATTTGGAAAAGGGGACATACTATTGAAGTACTAATGTATGCAACAAAATCAATCGCATTGGTTCAAGCCTCAGAGTACCACTTGGGCCGTAGGATGTTGTCCATCTGACCGTCTTTTCTTCTTCAACATGCCACATAGTTAAAAACATCAAGGACAAGGGTTTCAAGAAAATCACAATAATCCCTGCTTGTTGTCAAACATGACAGGTTTCCGAGATTGTTGATGACGGTGAATGGCTAATGGGAGGCTGTCGAGAATTGCAAGGACAGTGTTCGTTCATCAATAACTAAAACCTATGTTTTTCAAGCGGGTCCTTGTCCAACGGTGGACATGCATGGGGGAAACATTTGCATTGGAGGATGGGAGGATTGCATGTTGCAAATATCGTATACACTCTCCGTTGCTTCATTGGTCATGTGTGTCTAACAAGCGGACCTAGGTGTGGCTGTCTAGTTGCAGTATAGCACTTCCCAAGTTTTTTCATGACAAATCTACATATTCACAACAGGTAAAGATCCTCACACCATGCCTCTTCCACATTGCCCATCTTGACTACATAATGGTGCTTTGGATGGAGGAGAAACCTGGTAAGTGAGGAACATGGGGTGTCTGAGAAACTCAGTGTGAAAGAAAACAAACATTACCCTACTGTGCTTGGATTTTGATGAATGATGTGAGCCATAATGTTTTAACGCAAATAATCACTTTTGAACATGTCCTTTTTCAATTGGACATGTCCTTCATTTTTTTGTTAGAGCGGGCAATCATACTTTGGTTGACGATTGGTTGGGGTTATTTTTCAAATTTGACAAGGATGAGCAGCAGCACTAATGCACGACGTCCACCTACATCGAGGCATGTAACAGCAGGGTTTTCCAGAATGGACATTTTCAGCACCGGTTTGTAGTCTAATTGCCATGCGTTGGAATGTTTACTTTGCTCGTGGACAATCCAAGTCCCATCATCTCGTCCTATATCAAAAACGATTAGAGAGGGTGCTCTGTCTCAACCATGCAACTAGGCAGGGTACCTCGCCCCATCCACCTCCTCCAAAAAGTCCCATTGGTTGACCATAAAACCTAATCGTCTTGACTTTTGATGCCACCTATGAGTAGCAGCTATCATTCATTGCATACACTTTGACTTACATGCAAGATGAGTCGGCTCCAACTCCTCTCTTCATCCCTCACGTCCTCCCTTTGGTCATCCTTACAAAGCCACACAGGAGCATGCGTAACACCTACACTCAATTCACTAAGAGTGCAAGCTCCTCTAGAGCTACCGGCTCCTCATGGGCTACCACCTCCATATCTACCATCCACGACTCCAAAAAAGTGCCACGTTCCAGTGTTCAACAAGCTCTAGCTTTGCCTCCTGCTACGCAAGGTGGAAGCGCCAACACTGCTTGTAAACGTTTTATCAATGGCAACTCTTTTGGGGAATGGTACAACACAGCCAACCCCGTCGACTAGCACGATGATGGACTCCTCAGGATAGGCGAACCCTTTGCCTCTGCCATTGCCCCCGGGGATGATACAAGGCAAGATGGGAGGCACCTACCGGTTGGCTCACATTGATGAAAACCTGTACCATAAGCAATCAAGACTAAAAAGCCTTAACATCAATTTGCTCCAACAACTCCACGTGGTGATGTAGGAGGTTCAGAGTGCATGCACATGGGATATAGCACTCGCCAAGAGAGATCTCCAACTCTTGAAGGAGCCCCAAAAGTTTACCGGTAGTTCCTATGTCGTTCGATCATACAAACTCCAAAGTAACGACAATTCCAAGGTGGCATACGAGTTTAGAGGTATACTTCACCACTGGTAGGATTAAAAACACGAAAGAAGAATTTACCTTGTGGCCTCGCCATTACATGGCACAAGTTCAAGTAAGTGGTCCAATTTGAAAAACATCTAGCGATAGTAAGAGACCACACAAATGGATCCACGGCTCATGCAACCAATCTCACACTGTCAATTGCAAGCGTTCTACCTCTCTTGAAGATCAATTCAACATGGCATGACTTGCCGAATCCACCAAAGAACAAAATGGACTTTGCGAACACCATGCTCACACACTCTGTGAAAATAAACAAGAAGTCTGACACATGGTACAAGCTTCAATGTTTGTTTCAATGGTCTAGCATGGCGAGGTATATGTGGCATTTCTGCAGAATCATCACCAATAATGACCTCATCCCTAAAGAACTATATTTCTGCTGCAACAATACCCTCAAGCATGACATTAGGCGAGCAATTGCCATACTATACATCCAAGACATCCTTCTGCAAACGATCACAATTGATCAAATCACTAGTGCCGACTATAGTGCTTGGATGCATGAATCCAATGGTCACCAACCCTAAACCCTAGAAAAAATCCATATCGTGGCACAGGGAAGTGAAATTCAATAGAAAACTTATCTCTGATAGAGATTGAAACCATCGATCAATGTTGTTAATGGCTCCAGCGGACTTGTCGTAAGCCAAGGCGTATATGGCACAACTGTTCAAAATGGCAACATGAAGTAAAAAAGTGGGAGAAGTCACAGAGAAAGGAGGAGTCAAGAAATAAATAGGGACAAGAGAAGATGGCAAACCCCCAGTCCGTTAAAAAAAATTTCCAGTCAAACGCCCATGTATATGGATCAGATTCCCACATACGAGGGTTGCTAAGATCATAAGTTCTGACGTAGGGCACAAAGCGTACCAACCAGCGATACTACTATGAGTGCAACCAAGTGGTTGTAAGAGTTGTAGGACGATACCGACACTATTAGACGGAGGAGCTTCTAATAGTTTTCTTAAGGAATAACGTGGTTTGAAGTTTGGATTTTCAAAATAAACCGGGTTCTTTTAACAAACCATCGATGGTCAACTATAGATCCTTGACTTTGTGACCCATTTCAATGGGAAATCAAAGATCTACATGACATAACGATCTTGATAACTTTTCCAGTGAGCAACAGCTAAATCATCTGCAAGCAAGATTTCTTGTACCGACACAATTTGTAGGTGGACTGGACTAGCGAAGGAGTCTATGTCAACATTAAAGGAAGAAAATGAAACATACCTCTGATCAAGTGACCCACAAAGGAGTGAAGATCATGGGAAGTAGTTGAGGAGGAAAAACCAAAGGAGGTACTAGCATTTGTATATTTTTGCATGCAGTCTATATCACTTTACATGGTCAAACAGCATGTGGGATGCAAAGGACAAGCATAACTTGTTCATGTGGGCATAAGAGAAGTAGAGGAAATCGTGACAACAGACAAGACATCATCGGCCTTCACGCCACGCACGTTGATAGACGTTTTGAGAGAGTTGGCATACCTTATTGAGCGGTTTGGAGGAAAAATTCTTAGATGATTGCCTTTAGAGTTGCCTCCTTAAGGTAGCAATGATGAGCATATACACCTAATGCCTGGGTGTAGATCATGGGACAAGGATACCTACCTCATGAGTGACCACAAGCTGGCCGAAAGATAGCAGCTGAATGAAATGGACGGCCTAGGGTTCATCACACCATCCACATCTTCCTACGTGTCCCTTATGCTTGTTATAAAAAATAAGAAGAGATGCCAATCTGCATGGATTATTGAGTGTTAGAATACATCACCATCAAGAACTACTATTCCCTTCTATGAGCAGAAGTACTTTTTTACCAACATCTAGGGGAATATAGAAGTTTCACCGAAATCAACCTATGCATGGACTATCATCAGATCCACATATCTCATAAGGACATCAAGAAGCCGGTATTCCATTCAGAATAAAGGTAGCTTGAGTGCATGTTCATGCCGTTATGACTCTCCAATAGTCATGGCAACAATGAACAACATTTTCTGATCGTACCTCAACAACCTTGTTGTCGAGTATCTCAATGACATCCTAGTGTACAACAATACCCCAAAGGAGAATCTTGGACATCTCTAAAACCTTCTCAATATTTTACAAATAGGTAAATCATAGGAGAAAATCTTGAATTTTGGCTTTGATTGACGTTCAATTGAGTTATGGAACCACATCATAAGCGGCAAATAGATCACCATGGACTTAGAGAAAGTGTTATGCCGATGGGCATACACGAGTCCCTAAACTCAGGAGTGACCTATTTTTTTGCTTTGTTGCTATTGGTTTACTTTGTGACTTAGTCGCGACAGTATTTTTCCACGCTCGAGGGGAATTCTCCTTAATACCTCAGAACTCTTTGGCGATGACGACTACTTTCCGGTCATTTACCGAACTCACCGGAACCTACTCGCACCGTCACTCGACATTTTGAGACTACGAGCGACGATCTTTCGAGCAACTTTGACAGATCTTACGAACCCCAAATTAGACCTCAAAGCCTCCCGTCGAACCAACGAGTGACTTCTTGAATAAACAAATGTGAGCACGACGTCGCGTCACGCGAACCGTCGAAATACCAGATGGCTTGTACGAGCCTCACTCTGTCACTCTCGCCATTTATGTATACACTCTCGCTCTCGCCATTTGTGTATACATTGTCAAGCAAAAACAATTACGGAACTGGTATACAACTTTGCAACTTCCACCGCAATGGATGAAACCCCGTTGAAATGCTTCATGGTAAAGTTCCCAACACACAAGCTGGAATTCAAAGTCAAAGAAGTGTTCTCGGAATTGACATCTAATGATGTGGGTTCTCTAATGTTTTGGAGGCAACATGCGAGATCTCACAAAGACTGAAGCGACAGTGAATTGAGCGCCTACGTGACATCACAAGGACATATTCAGTGCGAGGGATCGCGTCTTACTGAGCTCAATGAACGTCAACCTACGTGGAAAACACTTCACAAGGCTTGAATCCTGATGTTTGGACCCATATGAGATTGAAAGAATGCAAATCCCACATATGTTTTCACTTTGCCTACCAGAGAGCATGGCAATCCATCCGATTCTTCACGTCAGTAAACTCAAGCTCAAGCATCACCAAGAACATAGTGAAGATTTCCTTGACAGAGATGTTACTCCTCCACCTCCAATCCATGTGGACAAAGATACAAAAGGTGAGGTCGTTGACATCCTAGGATATTTGTGCTGTTGAGAAATTACCGAGTATATGTTCAAGTGACATGGGTACCATGTCCCTTGACCATATGACATTGCTCACAATAGGATCCACACGATGGCCTCCGAGATTTGAATCATTTGCTCGAATGTCACTACCAGTGTCACCACCGTACATCTATGAACGAGCTCAAAAGTTGCAGTTGAAAAGGGGGGGGGGGTGTTGCGTACCAGAAGACCATGGGTCCACAAGCTTCGGGATTGGAAAAAATCTCCGTACATTTTTCACCCATGGCGCGTCGACTTAAGGATGTTTACGCCCTCTGGCTGAGGGTATTTTGGCCACCTATCCCGACATCCGGTGCTTCTTCGTGAAAGATTTCGACACGTTTCACCACTTTCCAGAGTGGTCATCGAAAGTGTTGCCAAATGCATGAACATTTCTGTACTATCGCGTTGACTTCTTGAAGATGTTAGAATATTATAAAGACGCAATTGGATGTCCGCAAAACCTCCAAACGTCTTGTTGGAGTTTTAAAAAGCAATCACTCGCGATGGAACATCACACGTGTCGCTCAAATTGAACACAAAAGAGCAAAATTATGACTTGTTTTTTCCTTGTTATTGTGCTTTCTCTCGACATGTTTGTCATATGTCACCAAAGTGCAATTACCAGTGAATACAAACCATATAACTGTCTTAATTCCTCACATTGTCCTCTGACCCGCACCTCATCCTTGTGAACTACCCACGTTCTACTTGGCGTGGGAGGGTAATAGGGGTGTTGTTTGGTCCACGTCAAAGGACATCGGAATGGAGAAGAGGAAAACAAAATTTTTGTAGGGTTTTGTAAAGGGCACAAAAAAAGGCAGCTTTTCTATGGGCATGGAAAAATCTCAAGTTTACAAAGGAGCACGCAAAATGGTCGATTTCTATGGAGGAGAAAGGGCATAAGATTTGGATGGGATCATGCAAAGGCGTCGGCCCTGTGGAGGGGTACGAAAGTATGTCAAAACACGAATTTGTCACTTGTGAAAGGGCATCGAAAAATGTTAAGTGTTTGGAAAGGGTACCACGTCAGCATGCTCGATTTCAAAAATTCATCATGATACTTCCATCCTTTCCGAGAGCTTCTCTCGTTGGACTTTTTTTTGTTTGTATTGCTCATCCATTTAGTTGAAATATGTAAGACACTCGAGGATTTGAGCAACATAAGCATAGGCCCGCATAATGAAGGGGTACGAAGATGGTCTTTGTGGGGAACCCTCGCACATCAATAAACCTTTGAAGATGGGTGGATGGGGGGTGTGGGAGAGGTCGAGGATGGCGAGACGACAGGGCGAGGGTGCTAAGAGAAGAGGAGGACAAGTGGGCAAGCGGAAAAAGGACGAGGATGAAGAGGGAAGGAGACCCATCCTTTCTCACCATTGTCCCCCCTTGGCCTTGATGAGGGAAGGAGATCCGCCCCTCCTCACGAGCCGTTTCTCCCTTGCCCTCTTATCCTCCACTTGCTAAAAACAACAAATGAAGTTGTTTGCCATCTAGCCCTCATCATTGTCCTGTTGCAATAGTCCTCCTGTTTTTTTAGGACAAGGATGAGGACCACGACGAGGAATTAGGTGAGGAATAGGACCAATGTGAGGACTAGGCCAAGGGAGGAGGTAGATAAGGATGAGGGCACAGACGACAAGGGCGAGAGGGTAAGAGCAAGATCACGAGAACGGGAGAGAGAAGGCGGACGGTAGAAAAAAGGAACCGACATCTGCTTTTTGGCCCTTGTCCACCATACACTAACTTTTATGTGAGAGTGTGTGCTCTCTGGAGATTAAGCTTAAGTGTGTGTAGAGCATAGTCACAATAGAAGTCTGGAAAGATAGACTTGGAGAAGTCTGGAAGCCAAAGCTCTAGGGTATTCATTCAGTCCGACCGGGTAGCCCAAGCCTTAGCCTACTACTTTCCTACCTTGCTACAACAAGCTACTTACATTGTACTCGGTGTCATACTTGCACCTGAACTTGGTGCCCTACTTGCACCTAGTGCCTTATGCGAGAAGTTCCTGTCCGTGGATCGCCTAGATTGACGGTCCCTCCTGTCTCTCGGCGAGCCGCCTCGTTGGTCGCAAATGACTCCCTGCAGTGGGTGCGATCATCGTGTTGTACACGCCACTAGAGAATTGCAATCGTCGTACGGTCGTAGTCACCGGTTTTGATGTAGCGGTTAACCGCGTCCATTGTCGGAGCTCCCGTCGGAGAAAACCCCTCGGTAGGTAGCGTCACCAGTATGCCCCTCGCTAAGAGCACCAGCGCAACCCTCAGGTTGCATGGTTGGAACACGCAGACGAAGGAGTACGGGAAACAGGCCCATAGCACCGACTTGACCCTCAAGTCAGCGCTCGCTCGCTCGCTTGTTCGCTGCTCCTCCTCCTCACTTCCCACATCCGCGGTGGAGTGGAGGAGATCTCGACCGCGAGCCAAACTTTTGAAAAACGGGAAATGGCCCAGATGCCCCTGAAACTCGGTCGAGGCCACGATTATGCCAAAGAAAGAAGGGCACCTCATTACATTCTCCTACTCCCTGGCCTCATCATGACAAAACATTCCTTTTAGGTCATTTCCAAGCCCCCACTTTACACAACACGTACGCACTTACCACGTGCATCACCTCACCATTTTAGCCCCGGCTAGGTCCTATTTTAGTTTGAGTCCTATTTGTACGGGAATTTTTTCCTTTTAATTAAAAGCTCACAAAACACTTGTACATTTGTTTTTCCAAGGAGAGAAGCCATCGAAAACGGCGGAGAGAAGAGTATAAAATCTTGAAGAGTGGCATGCTGACATGGTGTACTTTCTGAACCCTTGAAGTTTTTAATTAGCCTTTCAAAAAGCGATTGATTTGCGTTTTGACATTTTTATGTGCCCCTCCACAAATCTGGAACTTTTGCGTGCCCCAACGGAAAGAGGAAAGTTTTGCATGGTCCTCCAGAAAGTTGAATTTTTTGTGTGCCTATAGCGTGATAGTGCCATGCGGACCGGTGGAAGGAGCCACGTGGCCCGAGCGGGGCCACCTCGGACCGTGGGCGGAGAGATAAGATGGTTCGAGGGTCGGAGACCCTTAAGCACCACGGTTTTGGGCTAGTCGGCCAAGTTTTTCGTCAAATCTGCTACATTGGTATCAGAGATCTCGGGCTCGAATCCCACGTTAAGATTACCGTGGATGGCGAGGCGGCTCTCACTCCTAGTGGGGCGGAGTGCAGCGTGGCACTGCCACGCTGACCGGTTGAAAGAGCCACGTGGTTCGAGGGGGGTCGATTGGAACTGTAGACAGTGAGACTGGATGACTTTAGGGTTGGAGGGCCTCAAACACCGCGGTTTTGGCCTAGTCGGTCAATGATTTTGCGGAATCGGCCACAGTGCCCCTTCAGAAAATTGCCATTTTTGCTTTCCCTCATCAAAACCCTGCTCAAATTGGGTTGTCCTTGGACGGATCATTGAAGTTCCTAAAATGGGAGTGGAAAGAAAACCATACGAGTGGGACCTTGTTGCCGCCCAGCCTTCCGTCAAATGACTGTTGTTCGAATGACCTGCGATTGGGCCATCATATTGTGCCCTTCTGGCAGGAACTGTTGTGCAGTCTTCGTTTGCACACTCGAAATTTGATTGTAATATGGTTTGCGTACAAACGTGCGCTGAAAACATACAATTCTATTGTTATTGAATAGAAATGTCTGGGAATTCGGAATGATCGACGAAGGCTACGAGTGGGTTGACTGGAGGGTCAGCGAGTCTAAGCCAGCATGCACGCCTGACATTGCCGACTGTCCCTGTCAGACGTGGCAGCGAGTCAACGCTCGAGAGAAAAATAAATCCTTAGGGCGATTTTCCTTTTTCCCGTATAGTCTACTGGTCAAGCAAGGTCGCCGACGATACGGAGGCGATTTCCGCAGCTGGGCGTCGATGCCTGTCGTGCGATCTCCGATGCTGAAAAAATTGTTCTCGAGGTTCAGAGCCGGCAATCGAGACGATGGTAGATAGATACATAGATAGATAGATAATAATCTGTTTATCTACCACCGTCTCAATAATAGATATGTTTGTCGAGACGATGGGGAGTCCCCTCTGCTCAATGAGTTGCCCTGCTGCGTTGCAGAAAAGTGCAGAGGCATCGCCAGCACTTTATAGGAGCTGTTTGGTTAACTTATTTAGGGAAAATAGTTCCTGGTGTAAATTGTTGGTCTCGCACACCTCTTCAGATGTCCATGTCTCGTCCGACTGTTTCACCCCACCCATGCCCTTCATCCACATCTTGCTTTCCTCCGTTTGGCACGACCTCCAGCGTCGGAGTGTTCCTGAGCTAAAAGCCATTTCTGGTTCCTTTGTTGTTGAAAACACGTGATGGTAGTGAATTCAGCAGATAGCAGGCTGCTTTCCAGCACATGAAACAAAAAGATGTGTCGCACGTGAAGCGTGGTTGTCTAATGCACGTGTGCTCTCTCGGCTAGGACCATATGTTGAGCCTGTTTAGGTGTCGTGAACGGCTCCTTCCCAGCGAAACGCACCCTGGGAAATCGTCCGTCGCCCTACCCACCGATCGCAACCGGTTCCCTACCTGACAGAAGAACGGTACCCTGCAATCACCTGTGACACTCCAGCGTGGCCTGTGTCGGAAGGAAGAGCCGTATCCTTTGTCCTTCCCCTTCACTACCTCTCTCCCTCCCTCTCACCCTCCCGCTAGAGCTCCCTCTTGCCCCCTCACTCTCTCAACCACGATTCCCCTTACTTCAGCGGCTGGTCAGCATTCTCTCGAGGGCTTGCGTGGAGTTTCTCGAGATGCCACTGAGCCCTCACTCCGCATCTCAACACGGCTGACTTCCGCAGTGCCGGTTGAAGGCCCTGAGCTGAATTTTACTTCCACACCGAATTCTGCCACGTTCACGATGCTGGCCTGAATCTCCCGCACCCTCTACGCAACGACAGTTCCACTCAACTTTCGAGGGCCGCCGCGGCGGTGGACGCTCAGTCCGACATGCCACACCCGTGTCCTTGAGCTGACAGGGGTGGGGCCTTGGCGCTGTTGCGGCACGTTATCTCTCGTATGCCTCGAGATTTCGGCGTCGCATTCCTCCTAAGCAGCTCAGTGTAGCAGCAGAAGGAACAAGAGGAGCTGAACTCCTGAGCACCGCAGCTTGTTTCGTTTCCTTCGCCGGTTGCAGAGGTCGGCGTCTCATTTCCCTGAAGCAACACGTCGAACAGACCTCCTTTTGAAATGGCGCTGGGCGGTCACCGTCAACCGACCACCGACAGCCTCTAGACCTCAATTGAATTTGCAGGATCATCATCATCATCATCATCATCATCATCATCAGAAGCAGCAGCATCATCATCGGCAGCAGCAGCAGCAGCAACAGCGGCGGAAGCAGCAGTAGCAGCATCATGAGCAGCAGCACCACCACAAGTAGGACAGCAAGATTGACTTCTGCGTCAGCAAACGCTGCAGCGTCCAGCATGCGCTGAGCGACTCAGGGTCAGCTGCCTGTGGATGCTTCCCTTGCATCTCTATCTGAAGGGAGGAGGTAAATAGCCTGTCTCTTGCATCTCTACGCGAAAGGGAGAGGATGGACCTTGCGACGGCGGCGGTGGGAAATGCTCCGGTCTCCAAGTCTGCTTCTCCTGTGAAACACAACGTTCTTCATCTCTCCACGAAAGGAGCAGGTGCAGCAGCAGAAGCAGCAGCAGCAGCAGCGGCTGATGCTGCTGCTGCGGGGCTGCTGATGTCGGGGGGCGAAGGCGGTGCAGAACATGCAGAAGGGGCAGGATTTGCATCAGCCATGGCAGTGGCGAGGTGGTTGGGGCCGGCAGGAGCAGTGGGAGTGGGAGCCCGTGGGCGGCCGGTGGATGGGGGTGATGCAGCAACGACTGATGCAGGAATGATTGATGCAGCAGCCAACCATGGACTTCTGCCTAACGTCGGCGTACTTGAGCTCAAAAGGCCATTTCTTGGAATGCTGCAGTGGCTGCTGCAGCCGTGGCGATTGCTGCCGCATCATGAGCATGTGTGATGCGTGCAGGCTGGGGCATGAGAGGGTGTGTGATGGGGGTGCCGTCCTCGCCGCACCGCCGCAGCCTGGACTCGAATTGGGGTGCGGTGCATCTCGCGGCTGCTCCGATGGGTGTGAATTTTTGTGCCACGTGCATGGGCATGGTCATGATCAAGAATTCATGATGTTCCATGGACGGATACATGCACAAGGTCACGAATATGCACCATCGCCTCAAGCCTCACGATTTCATACGCATGCACATGTACATTCAAGTGCATGTGCATGTGCATGTGTGCATGCACATGCACATGAAAGAGGGGGAGATGCTGGAAACAGCATGGTAGGTGGGGCCAGTCTGTGGCGAGGGTCAAGTAGAAGCCACTGCCGGTGGCACGCAAGCGCACCTGCGCAAGTGGGCACTCTAGGGCCTCTGCTCCTACTCGTGTTCCTGGCCCTGGTATGTCAGCAGCAGTGGTGCCACCAGCCTGCAGCACATGGCCCGATAGGGGAGCAGCATGCGCTGGCACGGTTAAGGTTGAGGCGTGAGCTTCGGCATTCGCACACGCAGCAGCAGCAGCAGCATCACAAGCACCAGCAAAGCAGCAGTGGTCATGATCGGAGACACAGTGTGAACAAGCAGGTGCACCACCAAATAGACCCTCACTCACACAGGCGCAGACACAGCCACTGGCATGAGGGAAGGAGTGAGCATGGCACGAGTGGGCATGGGCATGAGCGGCGTCCTAGGAGCCGCAGTGGCCACGGGGAGCCCCATCACGCTACCCATGGCCATGCCCATGCTCATACCCATGGGCATGGGCGTGTTTGGCAGGTGTACGAGGCGCAAGGTGGGCGAGTGCAAGCTAGCAGTGTCAGCCGAGTGGAGGTTCCATCGCAAGCAGCCGCAGACGCGGCCACAACAAACCCTATTGCTGCTCCTTCTGCAGCTTCCTCTGCAGGTGATATGACGTGGCGCGGCATGACGTGGCATGACGTGGCATGGCGTGGCATGACGTGGCATGGCCTGGCATGGCATTGTAGGGGATGGCATGGCGTGGCACGGCATGTGCAGCTGAACGCGCTGTCCGGTGAGATCATGCTGTGCAACAGCAAGCTTGCAGCATCCAGCAATTTCTGCAACTCCTGCACATGCACAACCTGGCACCGTACGTTGCATGTCGGGCAGGTGTGCTGTGCTGTTAGCATGCATGTGCTGTTCAGAGTGTAATCCTCTCAAAACGTATCGTCTGCGCCCAACATGTGGACCATGGTACATGCATGGGTTCACTCGCATGCTCACTGGCGCTACCTGTGCCACGTGCCTTGCTTGCACATGCATTGTTGGATGGGAGCACACCATGCCAGTGCTCTGGGATTGATTGGAGGTGGCGGGCGTGGGTGTATGTCGGGCGCCCACGTGCAGGGGCAGGAGGAGACAGGAGCACCATGCCGTGGTCTGGGGAAAAGGGGCCAGGCAGACACGGCTAGACGTTTGCTTGCACATGCAGCACGAAGCGTGAACGGGAGCATTCAGGTGCACAGGCGCATGGAATAGCTGGGAGCATAGGCACACTGGCGACGTGCTTGGGTGCACATGGGTGTGGACGCCTCAGGTTGAGCACAGTCCATGTGCACCTGCAAGGGTTATGACTCAGTTCTCGTGGATCCATGGCAGTTGTTCCGCCGCTGGATCAAAGCACACGGTCATGCATGTGTGAACGCACGGATAGTGCAGCAGGTCCAGCAGGATTTTGGATGCTGCACCCCAGAAAACCTGCTGCATGCAAGTGTTGTCATGCTTGTGGATGCATGAGAGGCAAGCCCTTGCTGAAGATTCCCCCTCCCCCCCCCGCCCCCCCCCACAACCCCTCCCTCTGTGTAAATGGACACGTGTGCTGCAGTCGCGAATCTCGTGAGCAACCCAAGCTTTGAGCAGATGACGGGGAACACGCCCAGTGCATGGACGTGTGACGGCGCGTTCGCGTACCCCTCCACGTCCTCCCCACCCACTGCAGCTGCATTCGACGGCCGATTCGCTCTGCAGCTGGGCGGTTGCGACACCACCACAGGCGCGTGCTCGTTTGGCTACGCGTACCAGCAGATGGACACCGTCCCGGGCCAGCGCTACAACATCTACTTCTATTACCTGGCGATGGGGCCCCCGGGCCAGGTGCAAGGGCTCAAGCTCAAGGTGGACGATGTCACACTCATGTACTCGGCTGTGGCTGGGGCTGCTGACGTGGCAGCTGGGCAGGGTGCTGAGCTGGCGGGCGGCAGACGAGCTGGCGCGGCGTCGTTTGAGCTGGCGTCGGCGTCGTTTGTGGCACGCATGGACAAGACGTACATCCAGTTTGTGGTGGTGCAGAGCTCGCCCAACAGCACCGTCATAGACTACGTCACTGTTGTTGCTGCGCCCTCCTGTAGGTTGCCTGCCTAGCTCGTGTGTCTGTCGCCTGCGCATGCTTTCAGAAACACTCCGTTGCCTGCCAACTCCAGCCTGTGCCCCACAGGTCAGGAGGAAGACAGGCGTTAAGGGAATTGTGTGAACTGGTTTGCGTTTGGTTGATTGTTAGTGCCGGAGTCTAGACTTGATCTACCAGTGCACAAGAGTAGGACAGGTTGGAGGTGCTTCCTTTGCAAATGGGCTATCCAGTCTGCTGTACCGCTCAGCGTCCATGCATTCACTAATGTGCTGTGCAAATGCGTTGTGGTTGTCTCGCAGCCAGTGCAACACAACAGGTGCTATCCCTCACGCCGGGGTGCAACGGCAATGCCTCCTCCGCCGCGCTACCGTCCTGCACCTCCACCTTCATATCCTCCACCGCTAACTCCCCCCTGCTTCTCTCTGGAGGAGCGACGCTGTCATTCCCTTACTGGAAAACCAACCCCAACAGCCCCTTCGCCTCCGCCGGCGTGGTTAACATCGGCGCACAGTCGGGTTTCCCAAGTGCGTCTGCTGCTTTCCTCCCCCAACCCCTCTCGCTGGTGGAAGCGCCCACTGCCGCCCCCGCCTCCGTCTCCCCAGCCTCCTCTTCTGCCTCCTCCTCTTCCTCTCCTTCAACCTGTCTCTCCCGCTCGTTCCGCACCACTTTCCGATTCCGTGCTGGGATCGGCCCCGCAGCCGTCCCGACCGCTGCCACAGCTGCTTGCTTCCCCTATGCAGTGTCCACCACATCCCCCTCGCCGTCTGTGTGCGCTGCCGTGTCCAGCGGGTTTGCACTGGTGCTCACGCCGGACCCTGTCATGGGCGGGCCGGGCCACAGGCTGGGGTACGGGCGCACGTGCATGAGCAACGCCGACCTGGCACAGGGCCCCTCGGGGAGGAACGCGCTGTGCAGGCCCAGCGTGGCGGTGGAGTTCGACGTGTGGCGCGACGGCAGCGGCGGCGACGACGCCACGGCCGCCGACATCAACGACAACCACGTTGGCCTCAACCTGGACTTCAACATGAACTCGGTCGCGGCACAGGATGCTCGCGCCCCCTGGGGCTTGCTTGTCGCCCCCCAACAGCAGGGCGCCGGAGACAACACCCTGCCTCCCTCCTCGGTCCCAGGTTCTCCTGGGGACGTTGCTCCTGCTGCAGCCAGAAGCGCAGTGGATTCTCCCTTTGCACCCAGCAGCAGCAGCAGTGGCAGTGGCAGCGCTGCAGGGCTGAACATGTCCGATGGGCAGTGGCATGCCGTGGCGGTGGTCTACAACGCCTCCCGCAGCTCCATCCAGGTGCAGCTGCTGGATGAGGACTCTGCATCGGCGCCGGCCACGGCTGCGGTAGTGGGGGGAGGAAGTGCCGGGCAGGTCGTGCTGCTGGACGCTCCGCTGGACCTGTGTGGTGCGGACGTGGCAGCCACGGCGTCACAGTCTCTGCCTGGCCAGTTTGAACCGCTGTATGTGGGGTTCACTGGCAGCGCTGGCGCACTCCAGTTTGAGATTGCGGACGCCCGCATAGAGGGTGAGTGGGAGATCACCTACTGGCTGTGATTTTGTTGAGCATTGGACATGAGCTCAAGCGCTGCGTGCTGTGTGGCCTGCTGGGCTTGGTTTCTTCCTTGGGCAGTCAGTGGCAAGCTGTTGCGCTGTGAGGCGCACGCGACTGTGTTGTGTTCTTGCAATCATCATTCATTGACGCAGTTTCTATTCCAGCGTCTTCTCTGGCCTTGAGAGAGCTTGGAGGCCTCCCCCCCCCCCATTTCTCGTCCACATCTTCTGGTTTCCTTTTCCTCAATCCTAGCTAGGCCGATGAACTCCTTCTACTGTTCCTGACCCCTCACTCTCTCCTCACCCGTTCCTCTACCGCTGATGCCTTCCATGGCACTCTCCTCAAACTCCCCCGTGTGGCTGTCCTGTTTGCACCTTGTGTGTCTTCTTTTCTGCAGTGTTTGAGCTTGCAACTCCAACGCCCAGCTCAAGCAACTCAGAACAGCCATACCTCGGTACGCAGCATGCACATGCAGCGTGTGATGTACACATGTACCATGTGATTTACATATGTAGCACGTGATTTTCTGGAGAGTTTCTGTTGCTCTCGCTACCGACCTCAACTTGACGTCCTCCAACCAAACCAACCATGCTATGCCATGCCATGCCATACCATGCCATGACATTTGCCATGTAAGGCTGCGTACGAATCCTTGGATTTGTGAGTATGTGTCACAAATACTGAATCCACATTTTGATTCACGAATCTGAATCCAGGGTG
>SZWC01019199.1:0-10404 GCA_023375785.1 Penium margaritaceum | reverse complement strand
TCCTGCATTTTCTGCAGAGAAGGCAGCAACGCAGTACAAAACATGTCTCTCAACAATGTGCAGGCACGCCTCACCGACTTCTGCTTTGCACGGTCGCTGGGGCAAGCCCCGAAGATGCCGCCGCCGCCGTCGCAGCAGCAGCCGGGCGGCGTGGGCGCCGCAGCAGCCATGCTCCTCTCACGTGCCCTTACACCAGTGAAGGAGGAGAGCTTCGAGGGCAGCAGCAGGCGCAGCAGCATGGTGCTGCAGGGCGTGGAGGAAGGGGGGGAGGGAACCATGGAGGAGCAGGGCCGGCCGGGGTCTGCTGGGGAGGCAGCAGGATCAGCAAGTGGGGCTGCTGCTGCCGTTAGTAGCCCGGCAGGTGGCAGTGCTGCTGCAGCCACAGTGGCAGCAGCGGGCGACAAAGCAGGCGCAGGAGGAGGAGGTGGCGGTGGTGGTGGTGGAGGAGGCCGGCGGCCACCGTTTGTTCCAAGGAAGGCACAAAGAGAAGGTTACGTAGACCCACAAGTCATCCACGGGATCAACAGCTCGTCGAACCCTCGTGCTGATGTCTACAGGTGCCCCTCTTGCCCTTCCTCCGCATCTCTCTTCACCTTTGCTTCCTCCTCGTTATCGTGTCCTCCTCCCTGTCCTTCATGTCATACAGCTTTTGTTTCAGCCAACATGAACTTAGATTGCCACCTCTTACCCCTCTACATTCTTATGCTTTCAGATGAAGCTGCTGTTTCGCATGCTTGTTTTGATGCCGTAATGCACTCCATGATCTTTCTATGCTTTGAAGCCAGCAGGGCAACTAGACTCTGGGACGCGTTGGTGGCGGGAAGGGCAGACAAGTCTGGAAGGTTGAGGAGCTTGCTGGGTACTGCTACGTGTTCGCCAGTGTCATTTGCAGTAGGAGGGCTGGAGATTGTGGAAGGGGGAGTGGATTCTTATCTTCCGAAACAGAAACGACGAGCCAAGACCTCAGCCAAGTCCGATGCAGAAATGGTGGGAGCTGCACAACGCGCTGTACAGTGCACTGCAGCCGTCACGCCATACCTACTTGTGGACGTCAAACTGGGCATGTACAGTGACGTGTGTGTGCTGCTGCTGCCGCTGCTTGGCTTTGCAGTTTTGGAGTGATTCTGCTGGAGCTCATAACAGGGCGGCTGGCAGTCATGCCTGACCCAGAAGACCCTTCCACAAACCTCATCATCACCGACTGGGTGAGTGGCACACTGTGTATGCACACCACACCTCACCACACAACGTGCCATCAGCAATGGAGTGCAGCAGTCACAAGTGCGCTGCCTTGACATGAGCTGTGATGCACACTTTTTGCATTGCGTTTACCAGTAGGTCTCACAGGTCACAGGTCAAAAAGAGGCAACTCAAGCCACACATTCTGACGCCAGAGCTACGAGCAATGCAAGAGCAATTGCGGAAGCAGCGCATGGTGCATGTACAGGCAGGAAGGCAACCCTTTCTGTGCCATGTTGGCACAAGACACTCAAGGGTCTGTGTCTGAGTATGGGCGGCATGCAAGTGGGCTATGCAGCAAAATGCTCGCTCTGAAGTGAACGCGGCATTGGTCCATGTTGAGTCAGAGAGGATGGAGTTGTTTCCTGGCATTGTCGTGGCTCTATGGAGTGGCACCATGAATGCATCGCTTTGTCTCATTTGCATAGCAATGGCACGGTGGTTTGGAGGCAGCTGTGGAGTCTGGAAGTTAGCCACACTTGCATTCCTACCTGCTGGTGTGCGCTGTCGTGGCGAGCGCTGTTGTGGCGTGTGCTGTCGTGGCGTGCGCTGTCGTTGAGTGCGCTGTCATGGCGTGCGCTGTCGTGGCGTGCACTGTGTTGGCATGCAGTGATTGTTGTCTGGGTGTGTGCAATTGTGCTGTGAGGGTGGCAGGGAGTGCACTACATCGAGACGGGCGAGGTGCACCTCATTGGCGACCCCCGCATCTTCACGCCGGCCCTCAGCGAGCCCCTGCTGCGGATGGGCCTCGTCGCCGCCGACTGCGTGCGCACGCCTCCCACTAACCGCCCCGACATGTCGGAGGTGGCACGTCGCCTGCATGATATCTTGCGGGAGCACTTTGGCAATGCTGCAGCAGGGGTTTCGGATGCACACGGTGGCAGTGCAGAGGGTCAAGATGCAGACGTTAGGGTTGAGATCTCGGAGCAGGTGTCCCAATAGCGGGTGTAGTTACATCTCAATTAATATTAAGGTATTGCCTCTGAATTGCGATGCCAAGGCGTGCGTTTTTCATGCGCCAAATGGTCAAGGCTCTTGTTGGCTAGAAAGAGAGGTCACGTACTACTCCCCTTGTGTACATAGAGAGTTCCAAGGAGGACCAGGTGAATAATGGACATTCTCTTCTTGACAACATGCGACCGTTGTCTAGGTACACTATTCATCCTCCCCCACGGAATGCTTTCCAGTTGGAGAGGGATCGGGGATTTCGTGACACAACCTCATCAGGATGTGTCGGACAACAAGACGTTACCCAGCTCAGATGCTACATCTGACGCGACCAGCGGTTGGTGAGAAACTGTCAGGGAGCTTCCTGGCCTTGTTGATGTTGTGGTAACTCAGTCCATTCAGTTGGCGCACTAGCAAGCAAACAGGTGCAAGAAGCAGCAAGAGGTAGGCTAGCATAAGCTCCAATGGCTTGATAATGTAGAAAGAGTTGACGGCTGACAAGCATATAGCATATACACTTGATGCGGAGCATGGCGGGTGATGCACACGACAGTGTGAATTTGTTTTAAAACCGGCCCCAAGCCGTTGTTTTGGTCGTAAATCTGTGTGTAGGTATCCGAATACAACACCGTCAAAACCTAGAGATGCAAAGTTTTGAGCCGGACGCTACAGTTGGCCACATGCACAGGTCCAGCATCGATCAATGGACACACAATGTAAAGCATGCAAATCAGGCTCAAGACCCAGTCCAGTGAGAAAACTCAAGCGATTGCAGAAAAATCGCAAAGCACCCAGCAAGAGCTAGAAATGTAAGCGGCAGGTTGGGGCACAACAGAGGGGGGTCGGGAGGACACAACAGAGCACAATGAGAGCAAAAACCAATAGCAAGCACCCGGGACGCCGCTACAGTTTTTTGGCACTATCGACTGGGTGGAGCCACTCCCCGTGGGAGCTCTGGCGCGATTTGGGTTCGCATTAGGGATCTGGATGAGCATGGACACGGCCAAGTGGTCACAGTTTGCTGTACAAATAGACGGGGACAACTCATACCACAACACTACCCCATGATCCGATGGTACGGATGTTCATACACGTGCACAACCGACACAGATGCACAACGAGGTGCTAAACAATCGGTACTCACACGCCGCACTCTCAGCCACTCCCAGGCAAGGGGCAAAGCCCGACTAAACGAATGGCCACCATGAAGTTTCTGTGCGCGAGTGCCTTGGTTAGGAAGTCAGCCCGTTACATGTCTGTGCTGACTCAGGTGACGGAGATCACCTGTCGCTCCACAAGATTACGCACAAAGTGATGTTCAACAGTAAGGTGCATTGTGGGTGCATGAAACACACCAGAGTTCTCTGCAATGGTAAGAGCACTTTCGTTGTCACTGCGTAGAAAGATACAAGACACAGAGTGACGCAACAGAGTTGTGTCACTCTGTGTCTTGCATCTTTCACCTCTAAGGTGTGGCTCTAGCGTCTGTGGAGCGACAGGTGATTTGCATCTTTCTCCTCTAAGGTGCCATGGAGGAACACGTCTTTCACATCCATTTGATGCAGCTCCCCGTCGTCAAGAGCGACAAACCCGAATAGAGTGTAAGCGGTGGTCATACGACCAACGAGTGTTAAGGTGTCTAATGAAATCTACCCCCTCAACATGTTAGAATCCCTTGGCCGTCAAGCGAGCCCTGTAGCCATTTAGTGTGCAATCAGGTTTCACCTTCTTGCAAAAGATCCACTTGGCCTGTACAGCCTTCCGGGCTGATGGGAGGTGAACAAGCTCATAGACACTGTGCTCACGAATGGATCTCAGCGCATCCTCACAAGCAGCACGCCACAACTTTGCATCCTCAGCCGAGAGTGCCTCCTTCAACATACCTGGATCCGGCATCGTCAGCGGAGTGTTTTTGGTGGCTAAGGCACATACCTTCAGACTCGGTCTGAAGATGACAAGGTCGGCTGTAGCATCGCAAGTGATCGAGAACTCCTCAAAGACCAACTTGTGACCAAAAGGGCACGCCGGGTGCACCTCAGTGTAGTCCACGTGGACACTCAGGCCAAGGGCCTTCGTGACAGGATCGCCACTCCGAGCACTAGAGTGGAGTATTTAGGTGTTGAATCGACTGTCCGCTTAGCCTTGGAGGCCAGTGGTCGAAGACGACCACCAGGCTCATGAGAGAAGCCCGAAGCTATGTTTCTCACCTCTGACTGCGTAGCAACCGGTTGCTCCACAGCCGTAGGGACTGCACGCTTGTACAGAATGGAAGAGGATGCAAGACGATCATGGACAGGTGCTGGCTCGCGCACCGGCGAAGTAGGTGTAGACAGAGGACCAGGTGTGACTGAGGAGACTGCCACAGGCACGAGACAAGATGTGCCAGAGCAAATCGGCATAGGCACAAAAGTAGGTATGCCAGAGATGACCGACACAGGCACAGAGGCAAGTGTTCCAGAAGGGAACGACACTAGCACGCAAGTAGGTGTGCCAGAAGGGATTGAGACTAGCATGGGAGAAGGTGTGCCTGAAGGGACTGAGACAGACACGGGAGTAGGTGTGCAAGAAGAGAAGGCCATTGGCACGAAAGTAGGTGTGCCAAAGGGAGCCGACGAGGCCACTGGAACAATATTCATAATGGTCGGATCGTCCTCAGCCAGAGATCGTACCATAGGCGAGGAGGCCCGGACGGACCCATTTGTAGGTCTAGATTCCTCCATCCGCCGGGGAGCCACATAGGGGGAACATGATCGGCACCCAGTGACCAAACGCTGGATTGGTCACGGTAGGTGAGAGCCTCAAAGAAGAGAGCGTCTCAAGACTCGACGATGGGGTGATGAGCGGGGTGCCAAAAGCGCAAGGCCTTCGACCGCGGGGAAATGTCAAGGAAGGCATACATACGGCTCCGAGGTGAGACCTTGGACCCTTGCTAGTCCTCGGTGTACGAGACACAAGCTAGGGATCCCCAAACATGAGCAAGAAAGAGGTCAGCGTGATGGCCGAACCACAACTCGTACGTCGTGACATGGTCTAAAAGTGGACCGTGCCAAACCCACGTCATGTAGGAAAATCCCTCAAAGGCAAGGGACTGTAGAAGACCGCTCTCACACCACATGGTGTGGACCGCATCCTCCACGGTGTGGTTCCAACGCTCAGACACACCGTATTGTTGTGCTCTAACAAGGATGGAGAGATGGTGAAAAGTACCGTGCTCTGCAAAAAAGGTGTGCAATAACTCACGACCACGATCCGAGCGGAACATGTGGTCTGGCAAGACTGGCGCTCAACCATCACTGGCCATAGGCAAACTGTCAGGGCGGCATCGCTCTTGTGGCAGAGGCTACAGACCCACCTCAACCGGGTGAAGTCATTGGTTAGGGTGAGGACATATCCCCACCCTAATTACGTTACACATATGGAGGAGACCGAGAAGGTTCGAGTGGACCAACTGAGGTGGACAAAGTACCTAGGAAGTAGTGTGCAGTGATACGTCTTACCCTGAGCACAGAAGAGACAGCCGGTCTTGGGCAACTTCTCAAAGAAAGCCGCATCAAGACCAAGGGCTGGCTGAGTTCAAATGAGCTTGGACATAAGGTCTGAGCTCACATGGAAAAGGCGGCAATACAGCAAAAGCTGGTGTTGTGGAGAGAGAACAACGGTGACAAACACACGTGCAGATATAGAGGAAGGAGAGGAGGCAGAGAACGTGTTATCAGAAACACGATAAAGATCATTGAAAACTGAGGCACAAAGAACAACGTCACGTGTGCCAAGAGCAGTATCAGTGGTAGAGTCAATGGAGTGCTCAATAGAGAGACACATCCTGGTACAAGTACGAAAAGAGAGCAGGCTGAGCTGAAGAGCAGGGACAAAGAGCACATTGGAGATATGCAGGGTGTAGGATGGACCAGCAAACCGTACAACCCCAACTCCCTTCACAGGCAACGACTGACCAGAACCTATGGACCGAACGGGCGCAACACGACCAAGCACGAAGAAGTCACTATGAAGACATGTCATGTGATGGGTGGCACCAAAGTCAATGATCTAGGTGCCACTCGACTCACGACCAGTTGTCGACACTGAAAAAAATACCACAGAACACTCTCCCTTTGCTGGACGTGAACCAAAAGACTCAGAACAACGACGAACAACACGGACCTGTGACTCGTCAAGCCAGTCGGTACTATCTGGTCCATCCTCATCACGAGCTGACTGAGCTCCCCCACAAGAATCACCACGGGAAACAAACACAATAGGACAAGTTGTCTGAGAACCACTCAGCTATGAAAGCAAACTCACACCTCCTTGAGTATAAAGCGCCAGTAAGTGACGAAGCTCCACAATCGCGCGATCCCAAGGGTCCATGTCACCACTACTGCTTGGTGATTCCACTGCGTCCATTGCACTTGTGGACTGGACAAAACTTGTTTGTGTGTCACTAGAGGACATCCGCTGCACATGCGCCTCCTTGAGGCCGCGCATGATCTGAGGTCAATCAAGGGACTGCTCACACCCTGCATGAAAATGAGCGCCCTCATAGTTGTAGCACTGGAGAGAACTTCCTCTTCCACTGCTCAGTGGCTACTGCTGTTGTTGTGTTGTCCCTTGCTGAGTCTTCCCTGTCGTCCCTTGTACGACCACAACAATGCCCTGAGTCTGGCTGCTCTAGATAGAGGAAGAGGAGGAAGCGGTGGAGTTGGGACTGGTGAACTGGGACAGCTGCGTAAAAGGGGTCGCAATAACTGATGCAACAAGTGGACTATGCTGATGGGCTACAGCAACCTCAAGAGCCAATTTCGCCTGGAGAAAGTAGGAATGAGCCCAAGGAAGGAGTTACAATCACTGCATAGAGAGGGCCGTGCGGTCGAAGCACGCAAAGAGCTTCACGTGGTCCAAGTGAACCCTTATCACGGTAACGTCTAGTGTCCACAGCTGCGTCCCGCCACCAGTCCCAATACGCGTGTAAAGGCACATGGTGCATCTCCAATAGTCTGCTACGAGCTTTGTGGGACCCTAGCGGAGGAAGTGTGTCTCAAGCAGTCAAGCCACCCTCGTGGCATGGGTCTCTACTGCGAGTAGTGTGAGGGTCAGCTCCTAGCCTTGGTGTGGGTCTGCTCCAGTCCCGGTCCCGGCCTCACCCAGAAAAGGGCGGAAGCTGACCATAGTCTCCCGTGGCATGGTGTACATCAGATCGCACATTGCTCTCACTGCTGTCTGGACGTTGTGAGTGCCGCGAGTCTGGTCCTCGCTGTGCTAGTAGGTACAGACACCCTCAGAGTCGGCCCAAACCTGAAAGATGGTCTCCCAATAGTCAAGTCCCTCATTGCTTTTGCATCGGTATGGAGGTATCTCAAAGTCCTTCAGTCACCGCTCCGTGGGGAGGGCGACCTCAGGCTTGGGAAATGTTGGACAAGGCACAGGGAGACCACCAGTGAGAGAAACACCACCAAAGGTGAATGCTGCTGATCGTCTTGGCTGGTCATGACGGCGCAAAGGTGGCGGGGTGAGAGGCTGGGACCCCTGATACAGCTCACGAATGCGCTCCTCAAGAACGCGGATCTTATCCTCATGTGTGTTATCCTGCATCTCCTCCTCATTCCAATTATCAACATGTGATGAAGGGTGTTGAGGATGCGGTATTGTATAGGGCATAAACTACTGAACAAATGGTGCAACTCTAACAGGTCCTCCGGGTATCTTCTGTGAGGCTCATGAACGACCCCTCAGTAATCCCAAGACCTCATGTAGCACGTCGGTGTGACAATATTGTTAACGACGCATCTCACCCTGCATACGACGAAGCTCGTCGATTGCGAGTGGAAGAGACCGTGGACTCATGATGTCAGAAGAGGAGGGAGAGGAGAGAACACCAAGCCCCTTGCCCTTGTCACGGACCGGTGGCATCGATGCTGCTCAGTATGGCTCCAAACCTCAACGTTGTTAGAATCAAGAACCATTGGCATTTCTTGAAGAAATGGAATGCTGAAAAAAATTATGTTCCAGCCAAAAAAAAGGCCAAGTATTGGTGCTGATGTCATCACCTACAATGATGACATCAACATGAAGGTTGCCTAAATGAAGCAAAATGTGGAGTGATTATGAAGAGGATGCTGAATGCGATGGGAGTGGTTTGTGCAAAAGAACATAAAAAAGAGTTAAAAAATCACTGTTTTCTTTTCAGTCCAAAATCCGGAAAGAATCTAGATCTGAGAGTGTTGTTTCCTTTCTTGGAGCCTACAGGGCACAAAACGAGGTGGGAGTGGATTATGTAGGTGCGACCTGAGTGAAGCTTCGGGGAACCTTCACGGGCCCTTTTCAACATCACGTGTCCCAATAGCTGCTGGAGAGGGTTGGACAACCCTTGGCTGCCCCTTGGTGGTGGCGTAGTGATGCGGTGGCAAGGCTGTCTCCTCTGTTGCAATCTGCTGCGGCGGGTCACCGTAACTTGGTGGATCCTCCTTGGACCGTGGCTTTAGCTGTGACTCTCACTGCTGCTGCCACTGCTGCGTCTCTCGTGTGCAGCTCAGTGAGGGATGCCTTGTCGCTCTGATGTCGTGAGAAACTGCTATGAAGCTCCCTAGCCTTGCTGCTGCTAACGTGGCGACACACTCCAGTCAGCTGGTGCACTAGCAAGCAAGCAGGTGCAAGAAACAACAAGAGTTAGGCTCGGGAGACGCGTAAAGTCTCATAAAAACCAAAAGCATAGTAATGCAGAGGGAGATGACAACTCAAATACACACAACATAAAAAACTGTTGCGGTGCACGGCGAGTGACGCACACATCAGTGTCAGTTTGTCCTTGAACCGTTAACAAACCACTGTTTTGGCCGTAACTCTGCGCACAAGCATCCAAATGCAACACCATATGAACATAGAGATGCATAATCTTGAGCCAAACGCTACCACTGGTCACACCCACAGGTCCGGCATTGATCAATGGACACACAATGTAAAGCATGAAAACCGGGCTCAAGACCCAGTCCACCGAGAAAACTCTAGCGACTATAGAAAAATCGCAGAGCATCCCAGCAAGCACCCGGGACGCTGTGGTAGTTGTCTCAAAGGTGCGGGTGTGTGGAGCCACCACCCGTCAGTGCTCCGGCACCAGCTGGGTCCGCATCACGGATCTGCACGAGCATGGACACGGCCGAATGGTCAGAGTAAGCTGTATAAACAGATGGGGACGACTCACATCACAAGAGTTGGTGTCAAAGGGTCAACAAATGGATGTGTTCATTTCCACAAAGGACCTTGTGAGTAGGAATTCTGTTAAAGAGGGGTCTATTCGGGTGTCACTTGAAGGGCTAGCTCATGGTCATGATGCTATGATGGCGGAGCTCATATTGTGAGGGAAGCTTAACTGAGATCAAGATAAGAGATTCCAGGCAAAGTAAGGAATTTGAACCAACAAGTAAGGAGAGAAACATCATCAGGGCATGATGAAAAATGGCTTTTTGCTGTGTTCCAAAGTAAGAAACTGATTGCCAGAATCGGTGGGTGTGATGCAAACGTATGGTAAAACGATGGGCGAATCTTGAGCAGGAGTGGTAATGCAGAACAATGTTTGCTGTCTCTCCAAAACAGTTGCTTGCAACATGCTGCAGGTGTTGTGAATTCACAATCAGAAGTCCCAACGATCTTAGCTCAGGGTGGTATGGCCTGAATGTTGCGTGGCCTAAACCAATGGCGTTGACTACAGAAAATCCCAACGTGGCATGTGAGGCCAGCTAATGAGCAAACTCAAATGCACTTCTCACTTTCTGAGAAGCAAACGTTTGCTGTGTCCATCAAGGATTACCAAAGAAGTACCTCGATGTGATGGGCTAGTACAACTACGAGGTATGTGAAACACCCACCACCAACACACATAAGAATAGAAGTGGAAAAGGTGACAAACGTGGGAAGCAAAGTCAGTCCTCATCTTGACAGGAAGAAACATCGTACAACCCAAGCAGTACATGGCCCCAAGGTGACGATGATGGACACATGTCGTATGCAAGATGCGTGTAAGGAAGAAGGGAAAAAAGAGTGACGATGAAGGAGCACACACATACAAACACGTGATGGTGGGTCACGTCATGGATCAACAAGCTTTGTTCAGAAAGAAAAATTGGAGCAAGTCTGAGAGGAGCGAGAGAGAGAGAGAGAGAGAGAGAGAGAGAGAGAGAGAGAGAGAGAGAGAGAGAGAGAGAGAGAGAGAGAGAGAGAGAGAGA
>SZWC01019197.1:28358-50817 GCA_023375785.1 Penium margaritaceum | reverse complement strand
ATATAGATATACATATAGATATAGATATAGATATAGATATAGATATAGATATAGATATAGATATAGATATAGATATAGATATAGATACAGATATAGATATAGATATAGATATAGATACAGATATAGATATAGATAAAGGTATAAATGTAGATATAGATATAGATATACATCTATATTTCAAAACATACATAATTTTGGATATACGTATAGATAGATATATTGATATATGTTTTAATATTTTTTTCAACATTTACATAGATTTGGATGTAGATATAGATGAAGATAAATTCATATATAGATATATAGAAATTGGTGAATACATTTTTATACATATATGGAATAATTTATAGATCAATGTATACATATTATTATGTTTTTGATATAAATAAATACAATTATAAATAAAAAGGATATGTATTGACAGAAATTTATGTATGTTTATCAATTTCATAACATAAATACGCGTAAAATTTTTGATTATCATATACATATTCGAATGTTTGAAAATGAATTCATTCTTTTTGACCTTGAAGAAATTGTGAAGACAAGATTACATGTGGATGATTTAGTAATTTGTACTACTAATTGAGGCGTAAATTTGGATTTTCATACATATGAAGGTATTAGGAAATGCCAGAAAGGATAAAAAGCTTCATTTTCACTAGAATTTATTTTAACATTTTGTTTTTTTTCCTTATTAACTTTAATATGAATACAAAAGTAAGTAAATAAATAAACTATGTAAGAATTTTAGTATATATTGGTGATTTTCATTTGATTTGTTCCGGTTTCTCATGCTTTGAAAGATTATGTTTGCATGTTTACACATTTTTCATCTTTCACATCACATCAAATAGTACTTAAATATCTTGTTATGATTGTTTATATTTGAAATTTTAGTAACATCTTTGCTTTTGAAAATTTGAATATCTCGAATTGTTGTCTTGTTTTATCAGTTATGGCAATGATTGCTCTATTGCTATCATCTCCCGTGGTCTAGGTGGTCTACATGAGCTTCCCTATGTTTTGTCTGTACCTGAAAGGAACTTCGTCTTGTATGAGGACTGTTTACGACATTTTAGTGTAGAGTCGTTCGTTGTGGCGTTCGGCAGCACTTTCAGTCACAAAGACTGGAATGGGGGGACCTAGTCCTTAGATTCGAACGTCAACTTCGCGTCCGCATTAGCAATTTTAACAACCCCCATCGAAGCCCCAAAAACTAACACCCCCCGCGCAATCTTTTCCACCGTTACATACCCCCATCGAGGACTTCACTGATGCATCGGCGACATGAGTGTTGACTGTGTGCCTTCCTCCCCGGGACGAGCATTTGGGTGGGGGGTGTGACCATCTAATACCATGACGGAATCGAGACGGCCAGCCAAAGAATGTAATCGGGAGACATCAAGACATGAATGGACGGCCGCCGCCGGATTAACACCTCATCAACTTGTACCGTTTTTTCCTTCGATATTGACATATCGAGACAAACTCTGAGAGAATGTAGTGATCGTCTTGGGTGATTCCAACAAAGGGTAAGGATAATGTTCGGGAAACTTGACATTCAGACCATTCGGACTATGAAGTATCAAGAAGAGAAAAAGATAGTGAACCTGAAATGTTGGTGAGGAATTTGAAATGAGTATCCATCCAACCGCATCCGATGTTGGTCATGCCTTGGATAGGGAAAACAACTTGGGTCAATTAATTCGGCTAGAAATACTTCGCAATGTCAAACTTAGAGAAGGACCGTGTCCATTATTATTTATGGGGTCTAGAACCAAAGAAAACATAATCACGATCACTAGAACTAGTTCCTTTTCTTAAAAAAGGCCAAAATGTATCCGACAAAGGCAACCAGCATTCACAGCAAGGCGCAAATCATAGAGTCCAAATCAGGCACAAAAAAAAGAAATACAGAAGAGGAATTATCTATACACACAAATGTATTAAAAAAACAGATTAAAGAACAGAAAGGGAAAGAAAACATGTGATGATTAATTTAAGAAAGAAAAAAATGTCTTGTTGAATTAATATGCAAGGTCTTGATGTTAAATTCATCAATAATATTAATTTTTTTTAATCATAAGAATAATATTTTCAAAATTCAAATAATCCATTACGGGATACAGAATATTACTTTCAGGGTAAACAATTCTCCATGTTTTATAAATATGAATAACAAATGGCCTTGACATAAATTAATACTTCAATGATATAAATATTTAAGAAACTATTTTATCTTTTATGGAAACCTTCAAAGTCGTATTAATTCAATTCCATTCACCAAAACGACATTTAAAATCTTTGAAATTTATGAAAAAAGTTATCAATTTATCATGATGATGCAAGAATATTTTCAAATTACATTTTTTATATTCTCAATTCATAAAGGAAAATTGAATTAATATATTTGGTAGAAAATGAGAGAAAATGAACTTTTAAAAAATATTCAAAACTTCACAATTCAAGACAATCTCATTAAAGTGTTATTCCTCAATTATATAAACATAGCAATTGTAAAAAACTCGAAAACTATGAGACAAACTATAAAAGAGAACATTTATTGCTTACATTGAATTACATTTATTGATAAGGTAACCTTCAGATTATACAGAAACATATTTTCATTACTTCAACATTGATATTTTATGTGATGTGATCTTCCTTCTATCATATAAGAAATTATTTATGTTGTAATAATGAGAGAAATTGAAAGTATATATTCATATATAGATAATCTATCTTCATGTATTTTAGAAATAAACCTTATGAAAACACAAGCTTCAATTATTTTGAAAACTTTTGAGACATTGAAAACGTCATTTTGCACAACATAAATTGGAATATACATGTATTTTCGTACCTTTTCAGTACAAATCAACAATATAAAGTTTTATTCGAACTACTTTAGCACGGTTCATTGTTTACACAAATACAACATTGCTCCTTTCATTGAAAGATGAGCTAACATTTCCAAATAAAATCAAAAACTGAATAATTGGTCATGGAGTAGAATAAAACACTTTCCTACATATCTAAAAAATAAAAAACTAATAATCCGGGTTTGATGAGAACATTTGTTCATTTTCAAAGTATTCAATTGAAGTATTTTATCAGAATTGTATACATCTCATTACCATATGAGTTCGTGGAGAACTTAAGATGAATTAAAACGTGACAAATATTCAATAGTCTTACCATTCATTTAAAGTGATAAAAAAAGGATGTTTATTCATTCATGGACCATTTTCTGTCATAAAAGTCCTATTTCGTTCATTTCTTAGGATTTGACTGTATCTTTAATGGGTCATAAACTCACTACCAGTTTGCAGTTGTCATAATTATTAAACAAAACATTGGACCACATGAAAATTAAAGTTCACTAATGCATTTTTCATGTTTCTATCAGTTATTTGTTAAAAAAAGTTTATAAGTTACATAATGTTTCATCGTGAAATGAAAACATGCGAATGAAAAGTGACGAAACAATAACTTGTGAAATAATTAAAACACATTCCATCATGATCCTTACACATTCATTTTTGTTAAAACATTGCGTTGATTGGAGATAAGAAATGTTTATGTTTTCAAATTTGAAGTTTTTATCCTTATCATTTGTGCTATAACCAATTGTTTTCATCATCAAATGAATTCAAGACAACCCTCTTTAACGTAATTCATGTTAAATTCTCTTAAGATATAGATTTTCTTGATTGAATTTGACACAATTCCCTGCTTTACAATACTTTTCCGTATTAATCAAGGAAATCAAATCACAAAATATTTCAGGAAAACATAGCTCGTATACCCAAACCGCGCGCACTATGAAGCAAACATACCCATGGGTCAAAGATTAGACACGTCATATTCGGTGTACTAAAACAAAATTATGACATGCCCATGAGTAATGTGGCTGATTACGGCATACCCGAACTTTTGAAGAAAGCAATAGCATACTGGTATGTCGTTCCTTTTTTTCCCTATGGGTATGTCTTTACTATATTTTAGTAAAGTTTGCAAACGTGGTTCATATGTTTGCCCTATCCACCGAACATGATGTCATCTTTATAATGATCATCGCATACACGATTGTTGGATGGCCACCATTGCTTTTAAAACATACTGTATAGGCAAACGTAGTGGTATGTGTTTGCGAAGTCTCCTTGTCAAGGGGTGGTGTTTTTTCATGCGTTTATACTTGAAATTTGACAAATTGGTCGCCTTGTCATGTCAGGGGTCGCTTGCATGACATACAACGGACCTCGGCGCGTTCAGCAAGCATGCACATGTCGGCGTTGGCGTTTGCATGATGTACTATGGACGCAATGGTCTGTGACGCTAAGAACCAAGCATGCTTTCGTTCAGGTGCAATATATGCCACGCACAATGTGGCTTCCTTTGGTCCCCTCGCCAAAAAAACCCTGATCTCTTCTAGCCAACATGAAAGATTTACCATCACTTGAAAAGGCTTTTTCATAGTTGCTCATACACCGTGAACTACCTCAGCACGGTGTCAAGTGTGGCTCATGATGTCGTAAACCCAAATGAGCCGAAGTGTGGGTATCTCTTGTTTTAAGTTCTCATCATTCACATTCTGTACCCACAGTGACACACTATGGCTACATAATAGCGTTGATCCTTGTCTCGTAGGAAAGGTCCTAAGTAGTTTCATGACCACACCCTCAGATCCCCACCGCCTTCCTTAGCACGCCCTATTCTTGATGAGCCAAGTTTCTCCTCCCCCTTTTCTGCATGATGCCTAATTTATTTTGCACGATTGGACAATGAAGTCGTCATAATCCTCTCTTTTCCGGAGGCATCCTATGCCTAAGCTTTGGCTAAGCCTTTTAGGGGGGAAACCACTACAAAATAAAACAACCTATAATAACTAGCTCATCCTGAGTCGATTCATGCTTTGTTTACGTGTTTACGTCCTTTGACACATATTTCACCACATTAGATTTTTGCTCAGGTTTTTCTTTGCAGTCTCCTTGTGCGTTGAGTTGTGAAAAGAAGCACCAAGACATATGCAGCTCAATGGCACCTTTCGTGAAAGCATGGAGCTTAAGGACATGGGCGAGCTTTGTCGGGTCGTGGACAACTACCTTGTCAAAAACCGGATAACTTTGCGATGGTTACGCAGCAAGCCCACCAGTTTCACGACCCGTTGATCGCAATTTACACAGAAGGATAGCTTGTGGATTTTGCATGCCCATGCTTGCATTCAAAGATAGTTGGTAAAACTTTTGGAGTGGAAGGATGGGTACCATTATGTCCCTGAAGCTCGTACAAGTTGTGGAGATCCTGCGAAGATTGTGAAGTGGGTGTCTTGCCATATCATTGCCATGTTGCAGAAGAACCCATGAACAATTGCTACGAGCCTCGAGATATTCATGAAAAAAGTGACCAGCAAGGGTGTCGACTGTGGTACTCTGTACCGCACTAAGATGGCGGCTGAAGAAAAACTTCTAGGCTCGTAGACCATGTCGTGGTCCCTTTTCTATGCTTACAAGCAAGAGGTACATGTTGTGTGGCTATTGGTTTTTTTCCTTTGTTCATATGGTGCGCGTATCTCTCTCATTGCTATGGATTATGCCTTTTTGCAAACAAAACTGAATTTTCAACATGCACGCACTCGTTGAGACCACTATTGGTGACGTTTTCCATTGAGAGTTTGTGGCTCCTGGCGCTACGGTCCTTGGTTTTCAAAACTCCCATCCCATTACAACGATGGACAGGACGTTCCTTCAGAACAACCACAAGCAAAAGCTCCTTGTGATGCACTACTTTGACACCCATGACCATGCGGTTCCCATGGCGTGGGCTTTAATGCCCACGGAAAACAAAAACCACTTGACATGGTACTACTTCCACCTGGCCATCGCCTTCCCTAACGCAGCACAACAAGGCACAACCGTCATCATCTACTAAGATAAGAGTTGATCAACGTAGTGGGAAATAAGCTACCAAGTGCCACGCACACTTACCATGCGTGGCACCTTCGGTAGAATGTCCGCCAACATTATCGGAAGTGCGTAATGTTTAGATGGTAGCGTCAGGCGCATGCTTGGACCAACACTTGTTCTTCGTGAGGAGATCATGAGGAGGCAATGTTCAAGCTACGTTGTCTACGTGTTTCAAAGTGGCGGTGTGGGCAGTATCCCTTAAAAGTGATGGAAACGTGTCTATAACATCATTCGTCGCGATTGACATACTACTTCAAATGCATCTGAATTGCTCAACCCTAGGATCATAAAAGCCCAATAGTTGTATGCGTATAACTACTTAATGTCTCTTTTATGTGGATGCATTTCCTCATCAAAAATTGTAAGGAGGAGGCACGAGCATGCAAAGGAGACTTGGCCCCTAATCCAAAAGCCTGGTTATTGAACGTGACCGTCAAGCAGAACGGGTACGCATCACCAAAGATGGGCTACCCTTGGCGACAGTCCATGGGATGTTCCACCGCATTCAATGTGTTGACATTGTGCGTGGGGCGTCAAACAACATTCAGCGTGTTGACATTGCGTGTTGACATGCAGTACTTGTGGGGAAAGGAAGGAATGGCGACAACTTTGTGTGCACGCTTGCGCAATGCTCTTGAGTGCTAGCCAGCCGCCAGAGCCACTATGTCATGTTGGCCTCACAAAGATGGTGTTTCATCTCCCGTACATAAACCTGATGCTGAGTTTGGACCCAACCACGCTGACCCCACTAAGGGGGGTGAAATAGGGCCACATCGTGGGCATAGTAAGCCATGGACCAACAATTGGACCGCGAGGAGCGCAGAAGGCAAACAACATCTACCCACGTTGTGGCCTACATGGCCACACTGTGTCTAAGTACAACAACCTTCTAGCCATAACACCAATAGTGACAACATCTTATGTAGCGTGTAGAAGCGGCTGGAAAGGCAAAAGATGTGGTGCTCGTGGAGGCACATGCCGGACACTAGACAACAATTGGAACTTAAGAAGAGGTAAACACGGCACAAGTTGTAGCGACTATTGTAACAGCAAAAGTAGCACGACTGACTAAGGTTGCTAGTGCTGATACGCTGCAGGAGACAATCAATGTCTCAAACCATCACGATTGTGAACACAAACCCGAGCAATATCCAACATAAGATAATGTGCAAGAGGAGTTCTACGACCCAAAACGCTTCATAGTTGATGAAGACTATGATCCAGTGGCTCCACAACCATACCGTCAAAACATGGAGGAAGACAACATAAGGCGCTCATGACAGAACCTTGACAACACCCACCGACAAATTGCCATACAACGCATGCGTCAGGGATGATGTTCTTGAAGACTACTACAACAACGAGAAAGAATAGGGGGTTAAAGTGGTATGTTTCCTTCCCCCATTATTCCATGTCTTACATGCCTCAGTTTATGAACTTGTTGTCTAACACGTGTCTATGTCCTGTATCCATGCTCCGCCCAATAGGTGTGTGCCACCTAAAGGGACCCTACATGATGCTCAGCCCCTAGTCAAGGGCAACATAAGTAACACAAGGTCAAGAGGGCGGGCTAGATATCATGTGGCCATCCTTATAATGGCCCTCAAACTATGGTAGACCTTTTACAATGATTTCTTCCCTCACTAATTGTGTAGTCAAAGTTTAGCATTGATGTGGCCATCTTCATAATGGCCCTCAAAACATGGTAGATCTTTTCCTACTTGATTGGTGGTTGAGATCAGTGCAACTTGATTCATTTCAAGGATATGGGAAAGCAACAAGCCCAGACACATCATTAAGATGTACATGTGCCCATGCAACAAAGGCCAAGTGATGGCAGAGAACATGGTGGAAGCAGAAAAAAATGAAGAAGTCATTGAACCTATTGGTGATGTCTTCAATGATGCTTTGGGTGAAGTTATGGACGAGCCATGATTTGCACGTGCCTATGGAATTCCTATGCCAGCATGTCATGTAGGCTAGCTCTGCCCTGCTTGTGAATTCATGGCTTGAATGTTTTCACTGCCACCCTTCCTTCCAAACAGGTAAGTTGGTGGGACTTCGAGGCCGTACATGTCGTTTTGAGTACCATAGTTACCCAGATGTAAGGTCACACAAACCATAGATTGTAATTGTTTTTACAACCATGTTCATTGCATTATTTTGTTGCACTTTGTCTTGATCATGTTTTGACAACACTAATGGGAACCACATAGTAAATGTTGACACAAGTGGAATATGTACCCGAACTTCTCACTACCATTTGTTTGCGTCTTTTGAGTGAAAGAACACTGGGTGGCCATCGGCAAACTTGTCATGAGTTTTTATCTAATAATTAAAACATGACCTTTTATAAAAATATCACCATGGGGTCACATGTGTGACTTTGTCATGAGATTTATCTACACCAACGGATGCCAATCACTCTCAACATGAAGCAGGCGACTACTTGGGGTACGCACACCCATAATTGAACAATTGTTATCAGGATTCAATGGTGTATGGTCATACATGGTGCATCACAGAACCTTCACCTGCCGCCAAGCAGTTTCGCCCACGTTGCATGTTGGTCTGGGTAAACAAGGAATTTCCACACCCCACAAACTGTGTCGACTGTGTTTGATGTCTCTTGAATCAAGCATTGAAGGTATTGTGGCCGTCCACGTACATCAGTTCCATTTCACACGCCGACATGTCTGGCCCTATCGCGCCAGTTACATGAAAATCACAAACTCAGTACTCACAACGATTGGTTTTTACGTTTGACACGAGTCCTTTCACGCGGAGAGCAAAGGTATGTCGCAAAGCGTCATGTGCATGGCGATGATTGATGTACTACGCGTTCAAGCGGTCGAAAATCATCGCTGATCCAACCAATGGCGATGGTCAACGTTGTCAACTATGGTGTCGTCGTGGATTGGACTCTAACTGACCGAAAGGACTTTTGAAGTTTTAAGACAAGTAAGAAAAACAGTCTATCATACATGTCGCCAGATGTAGACTAGGTCTTGTTTGTGAAACATGTACAATTTAGCAATATTTGTCATGGGTATGTCGTGTCAAATGAGCAGACTCGGATGTTTTACCTTTAATGCAACGAACACCGCATACGCATTTCAAATTTGAAAGGGGTTTAGGTATTTGGTTCAATTATGAGCAGCCGTGAGCATGTTAGCTTAAATTATGGACACGGTGGGTATCCAATTTTACCTTCCAATACTTTAACAAAGTTTATGCTCTATTTAAAATGTTTTATTTCAACGAATGTTTTAGAAATGGAATGTTGTCAAGGTTGAATTAATGGAATAAATAGCACTTAAAAAGCTTTATAAGTTTTGATAAGATGCAATTATCACAAACATCATCATAAACGTTATTCCTCTATTATCACTTAAAATTTTTTCAAAACACAAGCCTCACATTGTATCTTTATGATACATCAGAACAATGTTCTTAGATTTTACATGTGATACATTCTAGGATCAACACATCATGTGAAATTTTCAAATGCTCCTTTTGTAATACATAAAGAACATTCTTCTCAAAAGAAGTATGAGGCTTTTTTTACAATTGCTTTAAAGACTGTGCGTACTTTAAGTCCAAGAGATGTTTTGTGTCATCTTCAAATGACCCATAAAGTCTTTTGCGTTCATTTTTGTACATTACCTCTGTTGTCAAAACATGCTTGTTTTTCGTCATGAATTCCCTTACATGGACGTGATACTTTACGTTTGGCTCTACAATTGGTTTCTTCTTTCAAATACATTCTTGCCTCATTCAATGCACAAAAAGTGGTTTCTAGAATCAAGAATAAAAATTGATATACACACTAACAAATTCATGTTGAAGCTTCACTAAGGGTCTTTGAGATAAAAGTTTGTAACTTTCTGTTTAAACATTGAATCATCAATCTGTCCGTGCCATGTCAGATCTATTGATTAATTCAATCATCACTCAATTCGAAAGATATGACTCTTTGTTCACGAAACACTCCTCTTTTTACCTCCAGGAATAAAACAACCAAAATGAATGTTTGTCATACTGTTCTTGAGGCAAACGAAACCCTCTTGAAATTGGTAAATGTCAAGTTTCAAGATGGACTCAATCGTGAGTTTCATGCGTCCTGGGTGAAAATCTAAACAAAAATCCTTTAAACAAATTGTGAAGAGAAATTAAAAGACTCAAATGAATGGGAAGATATCAAAAAACCATTTAACACCTCACGTAGTAATAAGAAATGAAAGAATGTGAGAAAACAGAATCATTTCTTATAAAATGGACATAAATGATACATGTAAATGTGCAAAGAAAAGCAAGTAACTCTTCCAATTGATTTTTAAAAATCTTTTGTTTTGTATGAATATATGATGACAAAAATGAAAATGGATAGCTTAGAAAGCATACAATAAACTTACATCAATGCTTTGTTACACATTAACCACTGTAGAATCTCAAAACATTTACTATTGAGGGTAAAGATATCGAATTGTGAGTTGATAACACATAACACATTGAAGTTATCATTTAAGTCAAATATTGATGGAAAGAATGATTTCATGAAAACAATGCGTCCAAGAATAGTTAAGTTTAGTTTTTGAATGGGTACAACTGGAAAGATGGATATGGAAATCAATACAACTGTAATTTCAAAGAATTTATGTTGAAAGTTTTATGATTCAACAGATTCATCTTTAAATCCTTATTAAATATAAGCATGTTTATTTCTTTATGTTGATAAGATTTTGGAAGATAAAAATGAAAAAAACTTAAACATACAATTGCAATGTATTCCATTATTCTAACGAAAACCTGTGTAATCTACGTTTCAATGCAATATTTCTTCCTGCTTGTATCCACACTTAATTTCAATATTTCGTATTAACATTAGGCAAAGCTTCTAATCTAGTGCAGTTTACATTATCCATGTACTATCAATGGAAACAAATCTAAAGAATGATGGACGTAAAAGGTAGAAACAAAAGTATTTGCACTTCTTCTCAAATTGATTGACAAGCAACATGTTCATTTTATGATTTGTTTCTTTCCTTTGAACCTATACTCATGAAATTAGTATGGAAAAACTCTGCTTGATTGGCATCTTATAGGTTATTTCTAAGGCTCAAAACAACATGTTTTGAATGTGTTCCTTTCGGCCTTTGATCAAGCATTACATGAAGAGTTTGTTAGAGTGAACTCGACATGTGAGCAATGTATGAAAGGATGATCAATTTCACAAGTATTTGTTTATAAACCTTCAATTATGTTTTTAGCTTTATTGCTAGCATATAACCACAAGCATCAACGTAAGCATGAGATATCTTTAACTTGATTATAAATGATGCTAAATCTAGAAAATCAAAAAGAACAACACCATACCTATTTTAATGGCCACATCTCATAAACACCTAATATCACCGATGTACAAAAGTGGGGGTCATGTCTCTCGTGCATCGCTTTGCTCTCTTCCCACCTTTCAAGAATCGCAATTGTGAGATTGGCTTGTTTTCCATATATGTGCAAGCGGAGCCCGAGAAAAGCATAGAAATGTTTGTTTGTGAATGGGGGTTTACGAGTAGAAAATGAAACAAATCATAACTGCTTCATACGAGTTAAGCAAAAATGACTTTTCCAAAAAATTCTCAAAATCATATCCATTTTCTCCCAGCAAACCATTTACAATCCCTACCCCGTATAAAAACTTGAGGAAGAAAGGTCTATTTATGATTGGGCTCTTATAGCAACACATTAGGTTTTTCTCATCCTGCACTCAAAAAACTTGCAAACATTTGTGAAAATATTCACAAAACTCTCCATAAAAGGTTTTGTTAATTATATTTCATCTCCAACAACATCAGCATATTCTTAGTTGATAGCAGTAAGTGTTGACATAGCATGTTCATTTGCATATGTTGTATTTTTTGCATGTTTTCTTGATGTAGAGTTAATAAAGGAGCCATGAGATTCAAGATTGGATACGACATGCTTAATGTGTGAAACTTACATATGGTGATAGGTATGTAGAAGTCTATGGATTTCTAATCACTCCCCCATTTTGTTTTAGGCCTCATTTTGAACTCATAAAAAATCAATTTCATGATTGGGCAAATGAGAGCACTAATTCATGCATGTTTTGTTTAGGAAAGAATGTAAGTTTTGGGCTTTTAAAAAGAAGAAACATTCATACAAGTTGTTAGCTAAATTGTATGTCATACCTTTACCAAAATACAATAAACTGATTAGTGTAGGGAGCAAGTCAACCATGTTGCTTGAGCATCACACACGCACAAACTTCAATAGTTTCATGTGATCCATCTATCCCAAATCGCGAAACGTTAACAACAGCTTGCATGTGCTCATGAACAACAACTTGAACAGAGATAGCTTTAGAACCAATGGCAATAACAATAGCAAATGCAATGGGAACAAGATGAACAAGCATCCTTTGTACATCTCCCTCAAGCAAGACCTTCCTCTAAAGTGCAACCAACCATGTCTTCACAAGTACAACAAACAAGAAAACAAGGACGTACGGCACAACCGTTTTTGGCTCAAGAGCCACAACCAACATCCATGGTGCCACCCTTGAAATACTACTAGCACCTGCACCACGCATAAGTAACAACACCAGTGCATGCATGAGAAACACTACCATAACATGGGTCGAAGCCTACGATCAAAAAATTTATGCAAATCGTAAATCAAGCGGCATAAGACAAATCATATCAAGGCCTCAAGGACTAAGTGCCTAAAACAAGAGCCTGAAAACATCTACACAAGATAAAAAAACACAAATTTCATGGCAAGAACGTCTCGTAGAAAGCACAAAATTTCAAACAAGTTGCCAAGAAACACCATATCTCATACCTTAACAACGGATACTACACACCTCCCTCTTCATTGTCGCTATCATGTGTGGTCACAAAGTTCACGTTTTTTAATGAAGTTGCTTTCATGGTGTTGGATGACAATCAGACTCATTGCTCTAATAGGCCATACAACTGTATGAGGAGATTGTTAGGCCAGCATTTGTAGCCTCGTCGTACCTACTAAGAACCTATATTTTAAGTGACTTAACCTTCAAATCCCACCTCTTAACAAAAATGTCGCACATCATCGTCAACAAATTCAGCAACATGAAGTCCTATATCAACTAGTCAAAGTCACTTTACGATGAACTAGTACTTACCGTTTGACATAGGCTTCGTTCTCAAAGCCTTTGCCTGAGAACTTTCTCCCTAATGGACTAAGAAGGTAATGAGAAAATGCGAGGAAGGACATTTGAATTGAAGCATGAAGCGTAGCATGCAAAATTATTTGTCTACAAGATGATTTGGACATAATAGCGTGAATGTAACTGACAAAAAAGAAGAATAGATTCCTAAGAACTGCAACTTACCAATGTCCAAATGTTTTGATGTCAACTACTCATCCCTTGCAAAACTACAAACCCATAAGGAAATCTCTCCTAGTTAGTTGTCCGCGCACTCACCACTAAACGCCGGCATCTGTAGCATATGTAGAAAAAGAGAAGGTTCATAACTTGCAATTGTGTTTCATTAGGGCAAAATGGTTGGGTACATGAAGCGAGATTTGACAAAGAGGATGTCGGATAGACAAGCGCAACAAGAAGCATCTTTTAAAGTAAATCCATCAGGGGAAATGTAAGGGAAGGAGGAATCCAGAAGGAAAGAAAAGCAACCAATGAAAGGCAAGAATAGTACAACCAATAAGTAGGATGATGGTAAAGGGAAGGAAGTCTCCATTAGGTGATTGGATTAGACTCATGATACACAAGGATGAGCATGTCTATGGTGTAACTCTTAGAGAAAACAACACCAAGGACAGAACACAACCATATGAAGATGGTGTGTGCACCAGAAAACTATGAAAAGTGTTTCCTTTTGCTACAAAGTGAAGCATCACTTAGAAGTTCAAGCGTTTGAACAAGGACATATATGGACTTCTTCTAAGAGCCACAATCTATGTGGAGGGAATTGTTGCTTTGTACTCTTCGTTGAGGATCCCACAAGGATGCTTTGGAGCTATCCACTTTAAACAAGGGACAAAGCAAGAGCACACTTATTTGTGTGTTGCAATGGCCATAAGACAAAGCAATAAGAACTTACGAGATCTACATTTTGATGGTGTCTGTAAGTATACTAGCTTGGAATTTGAAACAAAGCTCGAGGATCTTGCCATCGTACCTCAATTCTCCTCATCATGCACATTGTGGCAGAATACATGAGCGGAGAAAGCAAATTGCCAAATGCAAGAGACGCTCAAGTCAATGCATCTTTGTGCATAGCTCCACAACTCGTGGTGGCCATTTGCACTACGAATGGATGTGTGGTGCCTCACATATCACTACCAAGCATGCCATCATTCTAGGCATGGCATCATAACATGCCTACTATATCCATGGTAAGCACCTTCAAGTGCATGGCTAGATGTCATGTCCAAAAAGACGTCGGTGCAAGTAAGTGAATAAAGCTAAATGGGGTGTTTAATTCGGTTTAACCCCCAACATGAAGGGGTGTGAGTTACACGATGTGGATTCCCATTTCATGGTCAAAAGCAGGGACCCCACGTTTTTTGGGCACCTAACACACTCGTCCTAAGAGTCTCTCCAATCAAGTGAGATTGTTCAACTTGAATATATCTATGACTCCTATGTAGAGACGCTTGAGGAGGGGGGAGAAAACTATGTTTCACTCACCCTTCTTGATCTAAATGAGGCGAATCAGTTGTCGGAGTCCTGAGTGTGGTTCACAACGCATGCTAGGACAAACACATCACTTTTGATCAAGAGGTTGTTGTAGTAACAAAGAGAATGAGAATAGAAGATGATGTACATTTGACAAGCAAACCCTATGATGGACGTATGTGGTATGCCGAGCACCTCACTCGCCTCCTTAACCAACATTTCTAACAAGAATAAGAGAAGGATAATCAAAACAAAAACATGATATCAATTACCCATTCAATCTACAAGAGTGTAATCGACTTCCTTGTAGATTCTACCTCAACACACTGTGTGATTCTTATCTCACCAGGAAAACTACCCCTTGAGCGAAGAACATGAAGAAAAGGCATACAAAAGGAGCATGACATGGAATGGAAAGGAACACTACAAGTGGAGTATCAAAGCCTTATGAATGAAGGAACTTATGTGCTCAACCAACTTCCATTTGGCTCTTCGCAAGCAGAGAGGAAATGGAACGATATGTTTTTAAGACCTATGCCTTTGTGAGATGCTACACAATTGCTTACATCATGCGCACAATTATAGCGCTGATGGACCACTAGGTGTAGAAACTCAATGACAAGAATGCATTTCTACATGGCAAGATAGATACAACCATTAACATAAAAAACCTGATGGACACGATGACGAAAGCACCCAAGGGTGCAAGCGTGTGAAGAGTTGCCTATAGATTTAATAAAGGCCAAAGCAATTTCCATGGCACATGTGGTCAACGTGACGCTCGTGCTTTAACTTGAGTGCAACCAAAGCTTGAACATCAAACAACATCCCAAAGGCCTACAATTTCCTTCAAGCAATTCAACGTTTCAGATTGACACGTCCCAACTCCTTTGTTATAAAGCAATTCACACATAAAAAATGAACGGAGGGTAGCAAGACTGATAATCGCGGCACGGTTGGCTCATTGATGCATGCAACAAGTTCCACACGGTCAGATTTGAAGTATGCCATAAGCAACTTTGCATGTGGTAACGAGACGTGTATACTGGGAGCGTGCAAGATGTGAGACAACGATTTCTCATACATTCAAAAAACCGGGCCCACAATTATGCCCTTTGAAATAATAGATAGCCTTTCCCTCAAGTGTTACATTCATGCTGATTTTGAGGGCACATTGAAGGATCGTCACAGTAGAACATGATTTTTGTGCTTGTAACATGGAGGAGGAGTGTCGTTGACTTGCAAGTGACGAAACCTAATCACACTTAGCAAACTAAAAGTTGTTTTTGTGACAAAGCTTACATCTGCATAAGGGGACACATACATTCACTACCTACTAAAGGACATTGATTTTCCTTAAACGTAGCTCAAAAGGATACTTTTCAAAAACAAAATTGCATTCAACGTTAACAAGATCGACAATCCTCCAAGGCCAAATAAAAGACATCAACATTTGTGGCACTAGATTTGTTCAAAAGTCCACAACTGCATAGTTGAACTAGTGCATCTACTAAAAACCAGCCAAAATGGGGACGTTCTCTTGTGCAGTTTCCAAAACAACGTGTTCCACAAGTGTGCAAAGTTGTGTGGCCTCATCTCCAACGCCCTCTTGCAATACATCCCAAAGCAGCGAGACGTGGATGAGAAGCAAACTGAGCAATCACCATGAATCTTAAACATGGTAAGTGCGCTAAAACATCAACCCCACACATGGAGCAAGGACCTTTCTTTGTGCATAAACCAACTTTGTACAGTTTTCACAAGGCTCTTGGTCGACAATTAGGATGTAGTATTATGACCAGCTAAGTATTCATAAGTAGAAAACTTGAGAAGAAAAACCTCTTGCTTAAGCTTCACATGAAGACTAGACAAAGCTCCCTCAAGGAGGAAGCTTCCCCCTAGGGCAGCATGGATGCTAGTAACAACTCTGTACTATATGAAATTTCTTTCTTGATAAAAGCTTCCCGTAGAGGCAACAAACTTGAACAACCTAGAGGAAGCCTCTCCTTCACGTGGTCAACTTGCTAGATTAACATATATAAATGGAATATCATCCGTAAATTCTATCCATCTCAACACTCTCTACGCTCTAAACTTTGCTCAAGGCTCACACTTTGGACCCTTGACCAAGAAATCACTCCAGATCACTCTAAATTTTCTGCTAGCCTTGGTAAAAGTTACCTTGGAGGCAAGAAAACATGTACATTATGCTTAGACCCTTGTGACGATGGCACACAAGTCCCTGAAAGGCGTTGCCGTTTTGTGGGCTGGGATTTGTGGAAGCCAACCTTGCCTAAGATGTTCATGTACAAGAGCTATATTATGTACAGATGATAACTCAAAATTTCCCATGGAACATTTCTAGTTCTTTCTCATGTTATTGTTTGAGTTTCACAACTGGGCAACCAAAGATCAACCTTAAAGTAACATTTATTTTCAACCTTGAAGTAATACATAACCTGGTGAAATGCATTTTCAAATGTTGTATACCAATTCAAGGAAACCAATATTCAAGAAACGTGATTGAAAACTAAGTAAATTTTTCTCGTAAACAATAATCTCCTTGTTCATAAAAGAATGAATGTTGAAATCTCTTCATCATAATACATACTTAGTTTTCATTTGTTTGACATCCCAAACACAAACAGTGTACATTATTCACCTAAATGCATGCAAACATCAAGTGCTACTGATGCATGAAAAAGAATCAATACGAATCAAGTGTTAGGTAATATGCATGGTTAACAATAAAATAGAGAATTGTATAAATGTGTGTTTTTCCACGTTTTAACTGCATGACAATTCTATGTGTGAACATACGTGTTAAAAGACATCATGGATGCTAACTTCATATCAATAACATAAATGATGGAAAAAATGGGAATATCATAACAAATGAAACATGGTTAAAGTTATGATCCTTAATGTTTTCATAATGAAAAAGAGGAGATCATGTCATGGCATACAAATATCATGATGAGGATAATAGTGTCTTTGTCGAGGCAATTTGTTTTGTTCGTGGAAGTAAAGTGGTTCAGTTGGAAGCAAAGCTTGTCACTTTCCACAAGATTGGTGTCATCTGGGAATTACTCTGAAGCCTAAAGTAAACTTCATTCTTGTAAGAATCAAAACTTGACAATGTATGTACACATTCTAGAAGCAAGAGAAAAAGGCTTGGTCAAGCCGTTTGGGTTTTCGACGGTTTGCCGTCGGGACGTCATACTCTAATTTGTTGACGAAAAAAGTCCTTTGTTGGTTTGATGAGGGTTTCTAGATCAAGAATCCGGTTCGCAATGCTTGTCGTATGTGCTTGAGAGATTGTTGTTCCTAGTCTTAAACATGAAGAAATGTCGTGAGTGGGTTTTGACGAGTTCTGGAAGTGACAGAAAACATCGTTAATGTGTGAATGCTTTGTGGTATTCCTTGATATAACCATCCAGTGCGCAAAAAGACAGTTTAATTTGCGAAGTGGACCCATAGTGACAAAGTAAAACATAGGTCGCTCATGAGTTTTGGTACTCGTTTCTGCCCGCCAACATAACACAACTCCCCCTCTAACCGCGACATCCGTGTGCGTTACCATCATGTGGCCAAAGTCGGGCTCAATAGTCGTCGATAAGAGGATCGATGTCCAAGAAGTTGCTGCATGGCATCCAACGGTTATGTTTCGCTTCATAGTTCTTACACCTGACCAAACTTTGATCTTTTCTTTATCAGTGGCGGTAATCAAGGATTTACTCAACATCATGCTTGTTTTCGCCGTCTCCAATCATGGTTGGCTGGGCAGGTGCCACGTTTCCAAGAAACTCTTTTGCCGAATGAACGTTATGTCAAAGTTTGTCGATGTGGATGGCCTGTTGAATTTTATTTTTTTCAAGAAATCAAAGTTTTGTGATTACTTGAGTGTCGATCTCCAAAATGTCAAAAGGTCCAAACCATTCGAGTTTGAGTTTTGGGTTGTTGGATCTCCAAGGTTTGACGTTTGCGAAGTTGAGCACAACTTTGCCACCAGATTGAAACCTATTGGTTTGTCGATGTTTATCTACTTGCAAATTCATAACTGCTTACTTGTTCACAAGGGTCTAACGTCTTTCTTCCCACATTGCAAAAAGTTCTCATCATTGATGTCAACGACGTAGATGTTTCTCTCGGTCTGTGAATTGATCGAGGTGGTTGGCTATGCTTTGTAAATTACCTTGAACGCTATTTACCCCGTTGCTACAAGTGTAACTGAATTGTATGAAACTCAAAGATTGGCAACTTGATTGCCCAATCTGTGTCGTGAGGTTTCCAGATGATTTGGAAGAGTTGTTCAAGCGTTTGGTTGCTTCACACGATTTGTCCATTGGTTTGTAGGTGGAAAGCCGTTGATAGTTGAAGTCGGCTACAATGTTTTAGGATGAATTCTTGCCATAACTAGCTAGTGAAACGCAAACCTCAATTGCTCATGATTAATTGCAAGACCCCATGTAGTTGTAAGATTTGGTCTAAGAACAGTCATGTTGCCCCTTTAGCTGTTACATAGGTAGTGGTTAGGATGAAGTGCGCCATCTTCGACAACCTGTGAACAATGACAAGCATGTCTTTGAGCCCCTCAGGTGTGACAAGTAAAGCGGAGACAAAGTCCGTGGAGATGTTGATCGACGATTGTATCAATATAGATAGTGGTTGTAGCAAACCAAGGGGTTAGGTCCGCTGACTCTTGTTTCTCTAGCATAGGTTGCGACTTTTGCAGAAGTTCAAAATCTCAACCCCAATTAAGTCCCACTAAAAGTACTTAACCAGTTTTTTCAAAGTCTTATCAGCTCCAAAGTGACCTCTTCAGCCAGTGTCATTGCACTCTTCAAGAAGCATGCTCCATAGTTCTTTGAAATCAAGGAGGACAACCTAGTTTTTCTACTTTCTATACCAATACAAATCTGTGAAGTGGAACTTTGTCATGTTGTAAGCTGTGGCCCTCATAATCATGAGCAAATGATTTAACCACATATGGTTTTGCTTGAATCTATTGTGTGTTGACATCCATGAAATTGGGTTGACATCTTAGCGTGGCCGCTTGATTTGTCTTCCCAAGCCCATATACGATCATGTAGTTGAATTTCCACTAAAGCAACACCATCATTACGTTTGTCTTCTACTGAGGTTCAGTAATGTTTTAAGGTACGTGAGGGCATGTTGGACCGTTCAAACCACACATTTGCAACACTCTAACTAGGAACGTGAATTTTTCAAGGCGTAATAACTTTGAGCATTTATTGCTCCTAGACGGCATAGTTGTGCTCTGCCCGAGGAATCTTCCGCGACATATAAGCCATGGTAAACTCACATTCAATGTTAGTTTACACAAGGATGGCCCCGATTACTTAGACAAAAGCACTTGTTGCAATGATGTAATTGGCTGTTGGATGTGCTTATCACCGGGTTGGCACTAAGGTAAGGGATTTTCATAAAGGCGGAAAAGCTTCTTCATTGTTGTGTCCCCAACTCCATTCACAATGTTTGCAGGTGGGGTTGGGAAAGGAAAGGACACTCAGGCATTATCATTCACAAACCCTTTATAACACATATTAAATCCAAAGAAACCTTGTATGTTGCGTAATTCTTCACATTAGACATTCCACCATAACAGATATTGTTTCTTAATCCATGTATATCCATCCACTGTCAAAGATGTGACTGAGAAACTCAATCAATCGTTGAACAAAGTCAAATTTCAAGAGTTTCTTGTGGAACTTCTCCCGCAAAACAATCTTGAGCACTTGCCGAAGATGCTATTGATGATCTTATGGCATCAAGCTATATACGAGGATATAATGAAGATTTACCATAATGAAATCATCAAGATGCGGTAAAACATTGTTGTTCATTGCTGCCATGAAGGTTGTGTAGGCATTTGTAAGTCCAAATGTCGAAACCGTTAACTCAAAGTGCATGCATCAGGTTTGAAAGGCAACTTCTAAAACATCCTTGACAATGGTGCAAATTTGGTGGTAGCCACAACGATAGCCCAAAATGCTGAAATTTTTTGCTCCACATTTTTTGCTATAAAACTTGTACGCTCAAAGCAGAGGATAGCGATTCTTGATCATGATGTCGTTTAGTGCTCAGTGATCCAATCACATCTTCATTTTTCCAATTCTCTTTTTCATAGATGTTACTCGTGTAGCATACAAAAACACGCACAATGGGATGAACCCTTGATGCATCATGTCGTCCAGCTCTCTCTTGAGCTCTATGAGTATATGATAACTCATCTAGTTGGTCAACTTGGAATTTGGACCGCTATTGGGTTTGAGATTTATTTGATGCTTGATTAGGTGCTTTCGAGGCAAGTTTTCTTGCTAATTCATCAAGAAAGACCCCATCAAATGTTTCTTGAAGCGTAGCAAACTCCTCTTGAACATTTGCAAACTACGATGGTGTTAAGGCAGATGAGGCTGATGCTTAAGTGGCAGTAACTGATTCATTCTTTGTGTTGCTCAAGTGGACGTGGATCAAACATGTAGAAGCTCCTCTCCTTAGCTATGTATTTGCTACATCTAGCGAGATTGGCGTAGATCTTGGTTGTTCATCTCATGTGCTCAGTGATGAATGTTTGTGTTGGTTTTGTCTCTCGCATTGTCGTTTGTTTTTTGTTGACTAGATTTTGGCAATTGCCCAGGTGGGATGTAGATCTACTACCCATACCATTCAATTGCAACACATCGTTCCTCTGTTAAACACATGGATTTTGTTGGTACAGGAAACATCAAGCAAGAATCATCTTGTAATTTGTCGATCAACCTTTTCAAAAAATGACGTCTGAAAGTCCTCAATCGACATTCATAATCGATGCTTTAGTGGATGGATGAAAAGTCATCCATTGACAATTCTTCTTTGAAAGATGCACAATTCATGCTTCAAAACTAGATGTTTTGCAAAATGCTCAGATAGAAAAACTACAAGATCCACCTCCATCAAGTAAAAGCAAAACGTTTTTCATTTTTACATCCCCTCAGTTGCACCTTCAGCAATATCGTAGGCTGGTCATGTTTGTATCCCTTATCAAATTTTTGGATCTCACTAAGCCACGTACAAAATAATCATACCCGTTTGGGAAGGCCATCATTCAGCGTAGGTTTTACAACAGAAGGAGTTAGGACGTCTACTTCTACCCTATGTTGTTTCCTGACTCCTCCCTTCATTTTCACTTTTTTTAATGTTCCCTTCCTAAAATTGCTTTGATGTAGTTCCTTCAGATGTGTGATCATCTCGCAGTTGTAGCAAGTCTATTGATCTCCTTCCTTCTCAAAAGGATTGACATCCATCGCAGTCGAGCTCTTTGAATTTGTGATTGATGCTTGTTCTTCTCATGTAGTTGATACATTGGGCGATTGCCATGGGATTTAATGAAATTTGTCTTGAAATCACCATAGTTGATGCGTTCACCTGTTTTCTTGATATGCGACAAATTTCTGGCGATGTGGTAAATTGCGAATACTTTGAAAATATCTCACATGTGGCCATTGTTGTAGTGAAAACATAGTTCATCCTTTGCAAATTTGTTACTAGTGACGATCTCGAAAAAATGCCACGAGTGTTTTGCAACGCTCCATAACTACTTTAGTTGTTGTAGCCGGAAATGAACCATTGTTTCCTCATTAAGCTTGCCAAAGCGAGCAAAGAATGCCTCGGTGGCTAGCGTGCAAAGAGAGGAAAGAGAAAAGGCGCACCTGTTTGATAGGGAGGTTCTTGGTGACTTCCAGGTCCGGTGTCTTGTTCGACAGATGGCACACCTAGTGCCATC